>JAFBJS010001796.1:369181-385184 GCA_016785265.1 Paraplagusia blochii
TTATCCAGGTCCTCTAGAACAGTGGTTCTCAACTGGTCTCACTCTGGGACCCAGATTTTCCTAGAATTCAAACCAAGCAAATACATTTTCCTGAAATAAAAAAAAAAAAAAAAAAAGAAAAAAGGCCTTTGAATAATCACTTATTTTTTAACATTTTATTTAAAAGAGTGCCTTTCAAAATAAAAGATAAAGAAAACAAAACATTTTGATTCACATCTTGATTTTTGACCAGCTGTTATCGACCCATTCAGAACGGGTCCACAATCTACTTTTGGGTCGGGAACCACCAGTTGAGAACCACTGCTCTAGAACCTCTAAACTAATTGATCAAAACACAGAAAAAAAAATCATCTAAATGTTGATTTAAGACTGAACTGAAAATCCGACTACTGTTACTGAAAAACCCCAAACAGTCGGAGCCATGAAACCCATTTCTCATGGAACAATAAAACGCCCCCGCCCCCCATGTTTATATAGAGTGAATTTTCCAGCCTGCTGCGTGAACTCACACGGCCTGAGGTAGAAGAGCAGGTTTTTATTTCCCATTCACTTCTAACCTTCATTAGAAAAGTGGGGCTTATTTTCTCCTTTATAGTCACTGTGTGTGTGTGTGTGTGTGTGTGTGTGTGTGTGTGTGTGTGTGTGTGTGTGTGTGTGTGTGTGTGTGTGTGGTTTGGGGCTGTTTCTCAGCAGGGACCTGAGAACTGGGAGCCCTTCAGCTCCGCACCACTTGGCCCGGTTCAAGTTCTGAGTGCTCTAGGTCTATGTGTAAACTAAAGCAGCCTGTGAACCACTTGTTTGACCACACTGTGGATCCTTCACTGTCAGACTGTATATCCTGCACGGAGGGATGTTTTCACTCAGCATCAATTAGTGATGATGATGAAAGTTCTTCGCACGAAGACGTCTTCTGTTTGTTTGTTTTTTTTCTCTTTCTTCTTCAGCATCAGTGGGAAATCCTTCTTCTTCGTTGGTGTTTCTGTAGTTTCTCACATCAGTTCATGTTATGGTCCATCATAACAACAATAACATCTCATAAGACTTTCATTTCAGACCTGATTTTCCGTGGATTTCTTGATAGTAACAACTCCCACATCCATAGACATTGTATGATATTGTACTGACAAACACACTGCTGTGAGGCAACCACTGGGTCGGGGACCGATACTGGGCCGTGCTTGAATTGTTGCCAGGCTGCAGATAAATAATGTTTCTGGCTCTAAATGACGCAAAGTCATTTATACAAGGTTATAATTTTTTATACCGGTCTGGTAGCAGAAAATTATAGGCTGTGTGCCTGCACAGTTCATTCAGGTAGGAAGATTTTATAGGTAGGAAAATATTTCAGAACATCGGAAATTTTGTTTTATTAAGGGGTATTTATCTGCCACAACTTCTCAGACACTTATCTTTAGTTTTTCTTCTTATGCTCCACTCTGTGTTGGTTTTGCGCCCCCTAGTGGAAGCAGATTGCATGCTTTGAAACCAGAGTTGTCAGACAGAGCCTCTGTGGGCAGCGCAGGTCGGGCAGCATGGCATTTTGACCCAGCTTTGTACCAAGGTTCATGCAGATTCAGCACATGGTTCCAACACCTGGTTTTATTTTCTCCACATAGTCCTGTAGGTCAAACAAGCAGGAAAACCATGATGTAGAGAAGAAACACTGTAGGAAATAATGGAGTTGTTCCATGGAACCAGGTTCAGCTCAGACTTGAAGCTTCTCTTTAGAACCTGATGTGTGTGTGTGTGTGTGTGTGTGTTATATTAGACTCAGAGTCTCCAGAGATGTAAAGTGAGTGTAGATCTGACACTGGCAGTTAATTCTGACAGTTGATGTCCCACCGACTGTTAGGCAGCTGTTTTTGTACTCGTGCTTGTTTTTTTTTGTTTTTTTTTTTTTTTCCTCCACAGCCATAACTGTGTTTCTTCCTCTCTGGATGATTTAACATATGCTCCCTCCTCATCTCCTTTCCTCCTTCCTTCCCTTTCCTCAGCTGTCACCTGATTTTATTCTTTCTTTATCTTTCTCCTCTTTCATCCCTCCTCTTCCTCCTCCTCCTCTTCTTCTTCCTCCCATGATTCTCCGTCCAAACCAATGGTGTTATTACAACCATCACATGTGAACCATAAAATCATCATTTGGCAGAAGTTTGTCTTCTTGTCTCCTCCAAGTGAAGGAAGGTCTTGGTCATGACACTTTAACATCTGGGATTTTTTAAAAGCTCGCAATTTACGGATTTGTGTTTTTCTTCTTCTCCTCCTTTTTTTTGGACAAATTGTTTGGAATCAGACACAACGGACACCAAACCTTGGGCGTGTGATGTGATAATAGGACAGACATAGATGTGAGACATCTGAGCTGAAGGAAACTGCAGAACAACACACAAGTCTTTCAGCTGCGACTCATTTATGGATGTTAGATGTGGAAAGTACCAGATATCACTGCAGCTGCACACACACTCACACACACTCACAACTTCTGGTCCAACTTTATCTTACTGCTTCACTGTTTGCATGAAAAAAATATAAGAAATGAGGGAGGACATGGACGTAGTTGGAGTCAGAGTAGAAGATGGAGTTGAGGAGGGAGTTGATGTGGAAACCCCTGGAAAAGGGACTGCAACTCATAAAGATGAATTCATCATCACCTGTGATTAATCAATCATAATCAACGAATTACACATTAATTGTAATGTTTATTTTTGTGACAACCAGTAGAGGGCAGATAATCAGACCAAGCCTTACTCATTAGTTAGCATTAATCAAGGTAAAATATCCAACCTCGCTGGTTCTACAATAACTGAATTTCGTTTCTTATTTCATGATCTGAGTAAAAGCTACAAGGGTTTGATCCTAAAACCAGGTTGAGCTTCAACACAACGTTTCTCTGCTGGAATCCAACAAAGAACATAGGTTCTCACTCAGGCAGTTTTCCAGAACAGAGGATCCGTCCCCGTTGAGCTGCTGTGGACACGGCTGAGTGCTCTGATTTAGGAGAAGCTCCACAGCAGCTGAGTGAGGGACGTGTTTTTCCTTCACTAACAGTTTCCCAGCCAGTGTCTGAGTTGACATCCGCTCAGTCACAGGGCGAGGAGTCTCTCAGGCTGCGGGAGATCGTGCTGAGAGTCGCTTCATTATTTTCCAAAACCCCCAGAAAAGCTTACAAAATGTCACCTAATGGGACGTCAGACTCACTCTGGTGCAGTCGTCTCCCCGACACCACCCACGGAGTGACGCAGATGTTACAGCTGCGTCTGCTTCACCGAGAACTCCAGCGGCAGGAAACTGTGGCGCGGACACCTGTAATCTGTGTTAGCGTTCTGTCTGTCCCCGGGTTCCTGATGATCCGTCCACGTGCCGTGAATTACTGTGTCCCTTAAGGTCAAAATCCTTGTTGACTTCCTACGACTACTTCCAAAATATAATTACAAATGCAATGCAACATGACCACACTTTTTTTTGGTTGTGTCGTAAGGTCTCTGAGCGGTTACTGCTCCTGCCTTACAGAAGGGAGGTTGTAGGTGAACAGGTTCAATGCTCTGTCTTTGTTCCGACTAATTACATGTCGGAAAACAGGAAATATTGGGATCATTTAGACAATAGTGATCAGTGTGAATGGCTCGATGTATCATTCTATGAACGACGAGATTGGCTGTAGCTCAGCCTGCGGCGCTGAGACGAATTAGTACGTTTATTTTTTTTTTACAACAACTACGAGTAAAATACACACAAACAGGCCTCTGAACGAATTTCTTAATGTTGCATAATATTTGTAATATTATTTTGAGAATATGAAATTACACAATTATCAAATATCTACATTTTTCCCTTTGAAAATGTTTATTTAAGCAAAAACTACAATGACATTATTATCATAAAAATTCTTATTTGATCAAAGCTGCTGTAAATAGTTGATTGTTAACATTTTTTATCTTAATCTGCCTTTGAGGAATAATCTGAGGGACAATAGTTAAGATTGACACGACAAATTAAACACCAAGTCCCACAGGAAACGCTGCCTATTTTTGATGGTTGTGTTTTTCAAAGTC
This sequence comes from Paraplagusia blochii, assembly GCA_016785265.1. Classification (NCBI taxonomy): domain Eukaryota; kingdom Metazoa; phylum Chordata; class Actinopteri; order Pleuronectiformes; family Cynoglossidae; genus Paraplagusia; species Paraplagusia blochii. The sequence goes on from JAFBJS010001796.1 coordinate 373,231, forward strand.
TGACGGAAACAAAGAGTCGTTTTTCTCTTTCCCATCGATTCTCCGCTCCCTCGGTCTTTACGTGTCCGTCTACTGTATTCTACATTATATGACACCGCTGGGATTCTGCTGGAAATCAGCAGGATTGCTTTACACCATTGAAGAGGTTAAGGTTGAAAAAACAACGATTTTAGAAGCAGCAGATGGAGAAGAGAAGAGAAAAGACCAATGGAAACTTTTACCACACGTGTTTATATTTCTCTGAATAAAGAAAAAACTGAAACACATGAGCACGACATTATTTTTACGACAGGAAGTGAGTGGGAAAAGTGTTCAAATGCAGCTCCTAATATATTTAGAATAAAAATGGATTATGGGAATTTGTAAAGTGGCTTCAGGCCGAGGAGAACTTGATTGCAGTGTTTATTATGTCAGCGCTCCGGGTCACATGGCGCCAAAAGAGTGGGTGGAGACCAAAATAGAGATAAAGTGAGAGTGAAGGTTGGACGAGTGTTTGCTCACACACGACGAGTCGTGTTTCACATTAACGTAACAGTTTTCCTTGAATTTTCCCAGGTTTTGTTTCCTGTCTTCCTTCGTAGAAAACGATATTTGTCATCGTCGAGAAACGTTTCTTGTTTTTTTTGACCATTTCTTTGTCTTTCTTTCTCTCTCCTGCAGCACTGAATGAACCAACCATCGATTACGGTTTCCAGAGGCTTCAGAAAGTCATACCTCGGCACCCTGGAGACCCCGAGAGGCTGCCAAAGGTACTGAAGTATTACAGTTTTTCTCACCGGGTTATTCTCACCGCACATTGAGCAACACAACGGAACAGATGAAATACATGACAAAACACTGACTTTCTCACTTCCATTCAGTCTGGTTGATGTGACTGAGATGTTCTCTGATGATTCCAGATGATTGAGTTTGGCAGTACAGTATTATCCAATCATAGTATTTGGTTCTGTGGATCTCTAGGATCATTCTTCTACCAATGTATCCACTGTCCTCCTCTGAACATGTCACTTTACAGCAGTTCACAGAAAAAACTATAGCTGTTTTCCGATGATGAGTCTGTCGGAATCTGCTGATTCAACCGATGACATAGTCATGTGACGTCAACATCAGCCCGTCTTCTAGTAGCCAATCAAAGCGCTTTTCGCCATGACGTAAAAAATGGATTCATAAAAAATCCCACTCTACTGAGGCAGCGGCAGGAGAAGGTGGATGTGGAGAGAGATCTGTGTCCATGTTTTCATCTTTACCCCTGTGTGAACCCTGTGTCTGTGTGTGATCTGCTCAGCCCTGGTGTTCAGGGGTGAGCGTTTGAATCCCCTCCAGATCAGATCGTCATATTTGATAATCCGTGGAACAGCTGGAGATCAAGCAGCGCGTTTAAAGGATCAGCACATGTTGACGATTAAAACCAAAGGAAGCGTCGGCTTTTGAAAACAAACCGTGGTGTCGCTCCCAGACCAGGGTTCACGGTCGGAGACTGGAAGCTCGGGGCAGTGACCTGCGACAACTGTGACATCACACGCAGCTGCTGCTGATTGGCTCTTCCCTGGACCAGGGCCAGGATTGGATGTTTGTCCCGTGACGCGACGCATCATGGGCGCTGGTCAGGACGTGTTGATGCTGCGATGTCATGGTCGCCGTGCCGACGCCCCGGCTCCACCACATGTGTTAGCAATCATCTCCACACCGGGGTCAGAACCCAGCAGCGGTCCAGGACACAGTGTCCCTCAGTCACGGTGTCCTCACCTCACGGTGTTGACGTACAGGCTGCACTGCTGCACAGTCAGAGCGTAGAAGTGCATCATGTAGAGTGGCTCCGCAGGCGTCACTCTGTAACTCAGTGTTTGTCTCTGTCAACAATACCTGTCACTGACAAAGACACAGGGATTACAGATTAGGAGATTGGATTGGAATGGATTAAGATATGTTGGATTAGAGTGTATGTAATTGAGTCGTATTGGATTGTACTGAGTCAGATTAGATTTAGTTACCAGATTAGATACATTTATTGGATTGGATCAGATTATTAGATCAGATCATACCAGATTAGAATAAAATGGGATTACATGAAGGGCCACAGTGGTGGCCTAGAGGTTAAGGGTTAAGGTTCCAATGCACCAGCTTCCATTACAGAATGGTACAGTCCAGTACAGTACGGTAGGGTAAAGTAAAGTACAGTACGCTCCAGTACAGTACAGTCCAATCAAGTACATTACAGAACGGTCCGGGAAAGTAAAGTACAGTCCGTTACAGTGCAGTACGGTACGGTACAGTACAGTATGGTGCGCTACAGCACAATACAGTCCTGTCTAGCACAGGACGGTACAGTATAGTGCAGTACAGTATGGTATATTATGGTCCAGTCCAGTACAGTACATTACATTACAGTCCAGTACAGTACGGTATGGTCTGGTACAGCACAGTTTATCATGGTAGAGTGCGTTTGGACCCAGTCTTTCAGGACCAGGTCTTCAGAACTAGAAGACGAGCGCTTCAATGAGGAAGAGTCCAACTGAACCAACGTTTAATGAGCTGTGTGTGTGTGTGTGTGTGTGTGTGTGTGTGTGTGTACAAGTAGGTCATTCATCACTGTAGCCTGTACTCGATCGAACTCTGTGTCTTTATTACTGCAGCTCACCAGCAGTGTGTGTGTGTGTGTGTGTGTGTGTGTGTGTGTGTGTGTTAAATCGGTGCTACTTTTATTTGGCGCCACACACACACTCGCCTGTTGCCACAAGTATTGATCAGAGCTTTTATTGAAGTTATGAAGTTATGATTTGGTGCCAGACACACACACACACTGCACAGAGAGACAGACAGAGACAGAGACAGACAGACAGACAGAGACAGACAGACTGACAGACAGACGGGGCAGTGGAGTGTGTGAGAGGATTACCCACAGACAGGAGATTCTATAATTGTTCAGTGAACATTTACAGGATTTTCAGGCCACACACACTCACACACACTCACACACACACACACTCTCACACACACACACACACACACAGCTGCCAGTGTGTGTCACAGTGATCTCTGCCATATGTTCCCGTGCTGTTGGTCCTGTGTGAAGAGTGTGAAGGACCTGCCATGGTTCGTCAGAGTGGGATCTTCTCGGGACTCTAACCATCTCCACATGCTTGGGTTTCTCCCAGGACGCTGGTTCTTCTCTGGTTCTTCTGCCACTTTCCACCACTGGAGAAAAGGATCTGCAGAAACTCACGCATCTTTGATTTCACGAGAAATCAATCAGAGCTCTTGGCTGCGACGCAGCAGTGAAAACACAAACAGAACTAATGGACAAAAAAAGACTTCTCCTGGTTTTATGTGCTTTTACACTGGCAGCGTCTTGGCAGTGATCGCAGCTCTGTCTCCGCTGGGACGGACCGTCAGGAGAAGTCTTCCCCGTCCAGTATCTGAGACAGATCGTCTTGGTATGAATGGGAACTGGACGTGTTTTATTGATATATTTTCTCCTACGCAGCGACCGTGATGCTGATGTGATGTTGACAGGTTCTAGTTACATAACTCAGTCTTGTCTTGTTTTCCGTTTGTCCACTCAGTCCTCGGAGGACTCCCAGTTCCCATATGAAAGGTTGTGGGTTCAATACCAGGTACAACAGCAATTAAATAATAAATCAGGACCGTAGAGTGTGGTACAGTACAGTACAGTACAGTACGTAAAAGTACGGTACGGTCCAGTACAGTACAGTCCAATCAGGAGCATATCATTACAGTACGGTCTGGAAAAGTACAGTACAGTACAGTGCGGTCCGGTACAGCACAATATCGTAGTGTCCAGCACAGGTTGGTACAGTATAGTACAATACAGTATGGTATATTATGGTCCAGTACAGTACAGTACAGTAGAGTATGGTCTGGTAGAGCACAGTATATCACTGGGACCCACATCAGTCACGCGGAAAAACAGGCCGGGGCCCCCTAGTGGCCTGAGACCCCAACACCTGCCTGGCTCTCCTGTCCTCCAGCACCACCACTAACTATTAACTAAATCTGGTAAGTTTAGCCATTGTTTTAGGAGAGTGTGAGAGACAATTACATGGCCAGTTTTTGCCAGTAGGTCCCGCCCTCACTGTCCACTTCCTGTTCTGACTCACTCACTCAGCTGTTCGTGCCACTTGACTCATTCTGATGTCATGTGTCCAGATGAGATCATGTGATGCGCATGAGTAATCCTGGTGATGAGCGAAACCACAGAAAGTCACTTCACTTTCTCGGCACATATCACCGTCTCACATCACCAGCAGGGGGAGAGGAAACGTGAAACCGCACATCCGAAAACTCTCTCACGACTTATTATCCCGAGCTCCTCCCCAGAGGATGTGCGTTTGAGACGCAGTATCTGTTCGTCCGTTCATCTCTGCGAGCTAAAGTATGACATCATCTGACCCTGTATGGACGTGGACTGATGTACCAGCAGGACAGAAGCCCATGTGACCTCTCAGAATGTCAGCTCAGCGTTTTTTGGCTCCTAGCGTCAGATGTATGGTTACCACATCAGAGACGTAGAGTCATAACTCAGACCTACAGGGCGCTCTCGCTCCCGTTCTTCCTCCTCTCTCCTCCAGCAGATCTGTTTTTCTTTCCTGCATTTTTGCTCCCACTTCTATTTTTACAGAAAATACAATAATTTAAAAATGCTGTTCGGACCCTGAACTGTTGCTGTGATACAAAACAAACATCTGATTCAGGTGAACGTCCCGTCGCTAAAGAGTTTACAGACTCAAATACTAGAAATGCAGTGAACTCAATTTTTTTTTCCGCAATTTTTTAGGTATTTGTTGATTGCTAGCCAATATTTTAAAGAACTGTTCTTCTGCAGTTGTTCTGTTTTTCTCCAAACAATGATGCACCATAGTGGGGAGTGAGCCGCCCTGTTGGAATCCTCTGGTCTTGTTCCTGTGAGCGACGGTGTTTTAGTGTCAGATCGGGTTTTTTCGTCCGAACAGATTTGTAGTTTTCTTGGCTCGCTGTAACAACATGTTAGCCACAATCCATGAATCGTGGCTCCTCGCCGATCTTTCTGATTCCAATCACAGATTAGTTCATCTAAGAAACACCAGAAAGAAACAGAAAGTTTTGGGGGATTTTTTTTGGGATGGTCCCTTCATGGCACTCCCTGCTCCTAACGAGGAAATGAGATTAGAGATAGTGGTGTAAACAGGCGTCAGTAAATTTCATCATTGTCTTTTTCCGTCCCATGTCCAAGGCCTCACGTCATCAAAGATGGATTCTTTTTTAATCACTTTTGTAACGAGATCTACGACCACATTCGTCCAATGACAACCCAGAAACTGGAAACTGGTGGAATCAGGCAGGAGGTCATGTGACCCAAACGTTCATATTTACAGGAGCAACCTGAGAGAGATTAATACGACCACGAGAGTCGCTGCAGGTCCGATCACGGCGGACATAAACAGGCAGAGTATTCAAAGAGCATCGATCCCAGGGAGAGATGTCGAGCCGCCGACCTGATGATGATGATGATGATGATGATGGTGATGATGATGTTACCAGAGGATCATCTTCCCTTCCCGTTTATCTGCTACTGTTTTACTGGAACTGCTCGAAACATCCAGGATCAGGTTTCCCACTGTGTGAGTGTGTGAGTGTGTGTGAGTGTGTGTGTGTGAGTGTGTGTGAGTGTGTGTGTGTTTTCCTGTGCGCTCACCAGTGTAGTAATGAGAGGTTAACACAGAGCCAGTCTGGCTGTAATAACGTGTTAAAGATTGAATTTAGCACCATGGACAGGAAGAGTGAAAGTGCTGACTGGCTGTGACCTCACACACACACACACACACACACACACACTCGGAGGGAGAGCCAATATGTTCCACCCCACACAGAATCACAGCAGAGCCAACCATCAGGGTGTGTGTGTGTGTGTCTGTGTGTGTGAGGTTAATACAGAGAAGCACGGAGTCGTTTCCTCCGTGTCGTCGAACGGCCTCACGCTGTGGAAACGACAAGGCATTAACTGTTAAACAAGACACCTTAGACCTGGGCGGGGGAGAGAGGGGGAGGAGGAGGGAGGTGATCTCTCTGCGGGAGGTGGAGAGAGAGAGGGAGTGGGTGGAGAAGATGGAGAATGGATGAGGATACGGAGGCAGGAGCAGCAGGAGGAAGGGTTGACAATACCAGAAATGAAGAGACGGAAAGGAGGAGGAGCTCTACTAGCTGTGATGTACTGATGTAGAGTATTCTTTGGAGTATAGTACTCCAAAAGAGCCAGTGATGCCTTCACTGTCCTTCAAGGCTAACAACATGTTTGGCAGGTTTAGATAATGATCTAAAAAAACAGAAATTAAGAGGAATTTCTGGGAGTATTTTTTGAGATTATCCTTAAATCCTACTCCAGGTCCGAACAGGTTGGTGCAGGTTGGTGTTGTCAACATCCTTCAACATCAACGTCCCACTTGTTGATATGAAGTACTGGTGTAGAGTATTGTTTGGAGTACAGTAAACTGCTCATTTCCAAGACATAATCACCGGAAGTGATGACTAGAAGGTTTTTTTGCAGATTACAGCATCTCCAAAATCCCAGAAAGAAAACACATTTTTGGAAAGATGTTTAACAGATGAAGTGGAGCCAGTGATGCCTTTATAGTCCTGAGAAAAAAAAAAAACAACTGCAGCATCGTACTGACTGTAACATCCACCCTGGTTTATAAATCAGCCCATGTCCCAGGTTTTAAGGGATTGAGTTGGTAATCTAGTAATCTAGGGATTACAGGACTTTCTGATGTCAACACCTGCGTTTTTTTTTTTTCACACATTCTTTAAATCAGTTTTTCTCTTTTGTTGATACAGTGATGACAACGTGATCTATAAATGGTTCAATAATAGTTAATCTATAAAACTATTGTTTCGGCAGAGATGATTTGGTTGAAACTCTACTTCTACTTTGGACTTTGTCATCACATTTTCATTATTAGAAGAAAAACATTTTTCTTTTACAAATATCTTCATTTTCCCGACAGACACTTCTGTCCATCCCACATGTCCGGTCTATGACACTGTCACATCAACACAGCGGCTCAGAAGAGCCCACGTGGGAATAGCGGGATCCAATGGGAGGAGCGGGAACCTAAGCAGCACTTTAGATGCACCGCGGAGGACTCCCGGTTTTTAAGTACCTGTCAGTCGAAGGTGTCATTTGGAGACGTAAAAGCGTTTCACTCCTCGGCAGATTATCTGTCTTTAAATGGAGTGAAGAGCAATTTGTTTATCGTGAATAGATGGAAGAAGAGATGATAGGAGGAGTGGGTGGATGGAAGGGTGGGTGGGGGTGTGGGTGGGGGTGTGGTGCAATTTGGTGCAGGTTCTGTGCATCTAAAAGCCTTGTTGAAAACATTTGCAATGGTTCCTTTACTCTCCGTGTTCATCACTGAACCACCGTGGTGTCCACGTCCTTCAGAAGTGAGAACAACCCTGTCCTTTCTGTCTCTGTCCTCAGGAGGTCATTCTAAAGAGAGCCGCCGACCTCGTGGAAGCGCTCTACGGTTTGCCCCACAACAACCAGGTGGGAATCCAACTCCAATCACCTGTCCCCAGTATTCCCCAGAACGTTCCGAGAACTCACTGTGTTTTCCGGCAGGAGATCATCCTGAAGAGAGCTGCTGACATCGCTGAGGCGCTCTACAACGTTCCACGAGGACACACCCAGCTCTCCGGCTCCGCCCACACCGGCATGATGGGGGTCAACTCTTTCACCGGGCAGCTGTCGGTCAATGTGTCCGAAACTTCACAGGCCAATCAGGGTGAGGACCAAGGGTCTGGTCCACATGGGCCACGGGAGGGTTCTTTATGGGTCACATGGAAAAGAGGATAATTTTTCCTATTTTTGTTGTCCCCTCAGGTTTTGTCCGCAGCAGCGTGTCTCCTCACGGTTATGTGCCTAGTTCCACGCCGCAGCAGAGCAGTTACACCTCAGTCACCAGCACCATGAACGGCTATGCTAACAACGCAGGCATGACCAACCTGGGAGGATCGCCAACGTTCCTCAACGGCTCTGCAGCCAACTCGCCTTACGCCAGTGAGTGTCCCACACAGAATTACCTTTAGAGGTACAGATGTTAGGAGTGACCAGGATATAAGAGCAAGACGTGGGTAAACTAAGGCCCGGGGGCCAGGTGCAGCCCATAAAGTTCTGTGATCAGGTCCGCCAAATTTCTGAAAATTATACATTTGTTTCTAATTAGGATTATTATTCTGTCTTTTCCCTACGATTCACAGGTTTTCACAAAAGATGGATTAGAGAAGACAAAAATCATATTAGCATTTTGAAGGGAAAGGTTTACAGGACGGTGGTGAGACTAGAAGACAGGAGACAGAGATGGAGGTGGAGGAGTTAAAGATGCTGCTGAGATTCTCTTTAGGAGAGACAAGGATGGACAATATCAGGAATGAGGTGATTAGAGGGACAACACAGACAGGAAGGTTTGGAGAAAAAGACAGAGAAGACAGATTGAGATGGTTTGGACATATTCAGAGGAGGGACAGTGGACACACGTTGGTAGAAGAATGATCCTAGAGATGGAGCTACCAGGTAGGAGACAAAGAGGACATGGAGGTAGTTGGAGTCAGAGTAGAAGATAATGATTCGCTGTGGAATCTCTAAGCAGGAAGGAACAAAGTTAAAGTAGAACCAGAACCAGGAGAACTGTTCCACCTACACTCAGTCTGGGAGGAGGAGACAAACGGTCCATGAAGACACTCAAGGCAGAGACAAAATGTCGAAGCCTCAGATGTGATGTGTGCAGATTTTCCCATGAGACTTCCTGTCTCTGGGTGTTCAAAAACAATCATCGACTCTCCTCCCATAGATCTTCTGGTAGATCCATTTGGTCCTCCATCCGTCTCCTCCCTCCTCCTCCCTGGACGCCTTTCATCTGACAGCCACACCTCTCTCCTCCTCTCCTTCCTTTGTTTAATTGCATCTCTTTTCCATTTAGCTGTAAGTGGAGGAGAGACAGAGGGAGGAGAGAGAGACGGGTGAGGTTCCACATCAGAACACAGGGTTTTCTCCACGGTGACAGTGATGATGAGGAGAATGGAGGTGATGGTGGTGATGATGAAGTTGGACCTGGACCTGGATGGTTATGTTCCGTCCTGTAGAGTTGAACAAAGTTATTGTTGATTCACCGACTTTACCTGAAGATTTGACGCCTGAAAACTCTGAACCTGCTGAAGGTCCAGACCATAAATGTAGCTTCAACATCTCATCAGCCGTAAACAAGGAACCTTCACTAACAGAACCACAAAACTATCAGAACCTAAAATATTTCTGATTTTTATGTTCGATAATGTGGTTTGATTAAAAATGTTTGTCTCACAGTTCTTTTTTTTCTTGTTTTTTTAATTTAATTTTTTATTATTATTTTGTTTTATTTTTATTATTATTATGTAATATTTGATCCTTAAATTAACTGTACCATTTCAAATTTTCTTACATATTTACATTTTTACATTTTTTTACATTTTTGCAATATTAAAAAATATTGTATTATTGGTTTACGCTAAGTTATCCATTTAAAAAATAAAATAAATAAAAATAAAATATGAATAAATATAATAAATCCCAGAAAAAAAAACATACGTTTCTCAGGTACAAAAGCTGTTAACAATATATTGTATTAATATTGTATAACTGTGTTTTTTTATTCACTATTATAAAAAACTTTTCTCAGAAACAGATAAACTCGTACCTTGATTATTACTTTTTTGTTCCACACTTGACTCTTTTGTTTCTTCCAGTTTTAATCCTAATCCCACCTTCTTCTCCACCCTCCCTCAGTCGTCCCATCCAGTCCCACCATGGCCTCCTCCACCTCCCTCCCCTCCAACTGCTCCTCCTCCTCTGGGGTCTTCTCCTTCTCTCCGGCCAACATGGTTTCAGCGGCCGTCAAGCAGAAGTCCGCCTTCGCCCCGGTGGTCAGACCCTCCTCCTCCCCTCCGCCCTCCTGCACCACCACCAATGGGAACGGGCTCCAAGGTAACAAACAGACTATTTAACCCTTCAGTTTCCACTGAGGTCATTTCCATTTTCTCCCCGATGCATGAATTTCTCAGTAAAATTCTACTTTTTTCTTTTCTTTAAAGACAAAAATCATCATTCAAGAATATTTTTTGGAAGAAAAATATATTTGACAAATATAATTCTCTGTATTACCTTAAATCTTTTAACTCATATCACTGTAAATGAGAACATTTGTGTTAATTCTGATGAAAAATAGGAAAAAAATGGGTCTGACCCAGAAATATCGTTTCCATTTTCCTTACAATCCAACCAGGAGGGCGGCGACAAGAATTCTTCTCAGCAAAACGACAGTTTGGTTGTAATTTATTGCTTCCCTAACAGAACCAACCCTCTAAATCAGAACCAACCCCAGAGTTAATGTGTCTTCTCCGCTGGAAAGAATATTAGTCGTTAGAAGTTTTTGTGAAATCCTTTCAAAAGACAAACGGCCCCGAAAACATCCTCGGCAGCTGCGATGATTCTCCGACGATTCCAAGAGTCATTTAAATGTCAGCGTCTGACAAAAAGGCTTCACATTAAATCTCATCTGTCACGACTCTGATGACAGTGACGCAAGTCACCAGCCTTTCATCAGCGACACAGCTGACAAATGTGTGGTTGAGAGACGTTGGACATGGACAGTCCACATACCCTGAATGTCCCGGGGATTTGATCATTTCTGATGATTCGTCCCAGCTCAATTAAGACTCCAATTAAGGCGGGCGTTGGATGTCAGGCTTTTTTCTGGTCGCGGCTCCATCTGCTGGTCACACGGCACGTCCGACTCTTGTAGCTTAATATCTGTCAAATGTATCATAACATAATGTTGATTAAGACGAGGAGGAAGACGAGGAGAAAAAGAAGTCATATCCGTAGATGTTCCTTGTTTCTCTCCGCGACACGATGAGAATAATGCTCAGAAAACAAAAAATAATTTTCCTGAAAAATTGTTCTGTTCTGTGATCAGACGGGAAATAAAAAGACCAGGACATGTCGCCCCCTGTTGACTAGTTCTTCATATCTTTGTCCCCTCATATGTATCAGGATTTCAAGGAAACTTTACTAAAGTGACTGGATTGGATGAAAGTGTTTCATATTTGTAGAAATGAGGGACGAGCGTCACTCAAACCACCGCTGACTTCACCTCATCAAGTCATTATTTTCCTTCAATAATCAATAATAATCAGTTTTCTCCTCTTCCTCCTCCCTCCTCTCCCTCGCTCCGCTCCACTCCGTCTTCTAACCCTTTCTCTAACCTTCAACTCCTTCCTGTCCTGTCCCAGACCAGACTTTTGTGGACTCCAACAAGTACTCCACGGCCAGCTCTCTCCAAGGCCTGGCCTTCAGCTGAAGTACGTCCCTCCACCCTAACAAACTGCATGTTCTCCTCCACCTCACTCACCACAGTCTTCATTCTCTGTACGCTCGTCCACCTGTCCTCCATCTGTTGCCGGGTAACTCCTCTCTGCTGTTCCATTGGCTGGAACTCAAACCAGACAGGAAGTTGGAAATTTGTACAAACAAAACTCGAGTTCTGTGTGTGTGTGTGTGTGTGTGTGTGTGTGTGTGTGTGTGTGTGTGTGTGTGTGTGTGTGTGCACATGTTTTGAATGAGAAGAACAAAGAGACAGAGAGTGTGTGTGGGAAACTCCAAAGGCTGGAAACACAGATGAGATGAACACACACACAGACACACACACTGATGCCTCACTGATCCCTGATCAGCTGATTAGGGATCAGTCAGTGTCTCCTTCTCCATCTCCCCCTGTCCTCTGTGTCTTTTACTCTGACTCCATCTACCTCCATGTCCTCCTCACTGCATCCATCAATGTCCTCTTTGTCTCCCACCTGGTAGCTCCATCTCTAGGATCATTCTTCTACCAATGTCTCCACTGTCCCTCCTCTGAACATGTCCA
>JAFBJS010001796.1:396200-407404 GCA_016785265.1 Paraplagusia blochii
AATTTTTTCTGCTGGACGATTTTTTCTTAAATTATATTTTTCTCTAAATTCAGGAAAAAAATGGATAAAGACTGGTTTATGGTTAAATATCTTAAAATCAAATAATCAATAAGTTAATATATTCTAAAAGTATTATATGATTTAATAACTGTTATCAAATAACCAAATATAAAAATTAAATTATTACAATGATATAATTGTATTTAAAATAAAAAATATTGTTGTGTTTATTATTCTATTTATATATGTTTTATTTTGTTAAAATACTAGTGATTATATATATAACTATATATATATATATATATTAAGGGTGCCACTGATGGCAGTTATTATTCTAATATTGATCATCTATTGATCTGATCCTTCTTTGTTTTCTGATTGGTTCTGGTATGGACAGATTTGTCAAACTTAAGGGTCGGGGGCCAAATGCTGCCCGCCAAATCATGTTCTACGGCCCAGAGTTTTTTTTTTATCTGATTAATTAGAATTTTATATCATACAGAAATAAACAATATTTTTTGCTTGAATAAATAATAATAATAAACTGCAGTAACATTAGTTTATTAGCTAATTTCCAGACTAGGCGTCGACTCATTAATACAATTTTTCAACAGTTTATAAAAGATGAAGCATCAGTTCAGTTGCTGGAATTCCCCCTGGAATTCTTTGGCAAGTCGTTAAGCGTTCCAATTTCTAGGAATTGGACAACTGGGATTTCCATCCCTGGTGGTTCAATCGGTTGTTTTTCTTGTTTTTTTTTTTCATTTTGCTTCTCACTTTTCGACTGCAGACTCTCTGTAATGTTAAGTTGACCACTGCTCAGGTCAAGCCACAACAGAGCCCCCTACAGGTAGTCCAGGGAATACGATGAATGTCTGATATCTGATGATGAAGCAGAAATGTGGAAGATTCTCATAGAAGCTCCTGAAGTTTGATGCCAGCGTTGATCATTGTTCTGCTGCTCTGGCCTCAGCTTGAACTCCTCATTTTTCTTGTATCTGCTGAATCTCCTTCCTTCCCTGTCACGGGCCGATCTGTGAGGAATTAAATTGTCCGATCCGTGCTCACGCTCTCACTCACTCTGACATCATCACATCATCAGCGATCGCTGATATCATCAGCTGTTGCCAGGAAGAGATGACGACGTGACGACGCCCATAAATCTGCTGCCGATGGACGAGGATGATTAATGTTGATGTCATGGCCTTCATTACCATAGGATAAATAAATGCAATTCTTCTGGATTAGATGATCTTCATGATGTCATGATGTCTATGATGTCATTTCAGCAGCAGCAGCAGCAGCAGCTCGGTGCGTGATGCCTGGTTTTATCTGAAGCAGCTGTGAAGAAGGTCAGGGCTAAACCTCAACATCACCTCTGCTGGTTTTCTTTTCACCTTGACCAGATAATAAAAAAAAGAAAATCTTCTGCCAAAGCGCTGACAGCAGCGCTGTGGAACCGCAGGGTTGGAAAGTGATCGTGAAAACAAGAAAATGATGTTAGAGGCTCGCACACATTTGGTTTATCCAACCAGATCCAGATGCTAATAAATATTTTTTATTCATCGAGGCAAAGATCGCATTAAATTTACAACGGGAAAACTATAAGTTTGTCACCAGCTGTGGGAGAAAAAAACTCCACAGCTGGTAAAAACAAATCTCTGCCGCTCAGAGAAAAAACCCGCCAAACAAATGTAGGTGTAAATCTGTGCGTCAGTGGGAACTGTTGTTTACCACGGTCTGTGAACTAACCGTGAATTAGTAGGTGATCTGTCCGGGGTTGGGTTTGGCTTCACGACGAGCCAGCAGGTGGCGTAAGAGTGATGAATGTGTCCACGGTTGGGTCTGCTTACTGGTGTGTGGATCTGAATCAACTGACGTGTGGTGTGAATGTTAGTGTGAATAGTTGTTTGTCTCTATATGTGAATGAGTCGGACTTGGTAACGAGTCCAATACTCATCCCTGGACTATGAGTCGCAATTTTTTCCCTCCTTTGTCTGGTTTGCATCTTATACTTCGATGCGACTTATATATTGAAATATATAATTTTTCATGTCCACTATTCTGCACACTAGATGGCACTGTTACAACCTCATGAAATGTATTATTATAATTATTAAGACTTTGACAAAAAGTTCAAGGTAAATTGTGTAGGAAACATCCAGTGCGCTTTGGGAGTAGCCCCAGCGGTCTAGACCTGGCATTGGAAATCTGTTTGACCTGCGGGACACTGTTAGCCCTAAAATTGAAGCGTTCATGTTACGTACGATAAATGACATAAAGAAATCATACATGAAGGCAAAAAAGCTTAGCCTAGTCAGGGCCCCCTATAGGGAAATCACGGGCGTTGCAGGGAAAAGACAGAAGTATAATAACAATATAAATCATTCCTATAATTTGGAGAAGTATGGCAGACTGGTTTAAAAAGCTGTATGAGCCACATTTGGCCCCTGAGCCTTATTTTGTCCATGCCTGGTCCAGGCCTATAGTCGAATGAATAGAATCAAAAACCGAAATTTTTTTCCTGTCCAAATAAAATCCAGACCAAGTTCTTCTGTAGACGTTGTGTTTGTGGTAAAGAGTAGAACAGGATCAGGAATGGGATCCGAACCAGGACCAGGACCAGGACCAGGACCACCTGGACCACCTGGTCTTCTGTTCCATCTCCTGCTCGTAACTTTTGATGTGTATCCCAAACCCAGTTCTTTTCCTGCTGCAGGAAAACCATAAACCAACCCCAGTTACTGTCCATTGAGTTTATCAATAAATTGCAGCTCTGCTGTATCAGGTGATTACAATAACACATGTACCGTTCTGACCCGAACCAGCGTTGAACCAACGAAAAAATTGCTACGGCAGACGTTTACGTACAGGAAATATGTATCACTTTAACCTCTGAGAGTGGAGCCCAACTGCCCATAATCCTCTGTATCTGTCTGAGTGTTGCTGTTGAACACCAGCCAATTGAGTAACACCACCTCCACCTCCACCTCCACCACCTTCACCGCCTCCGCCGTCGCTGCACCCTGAGTAGTGTGAGAGAGTGTTTAACTTTGCTCTCATATTAGGTAATCTGCGAATATTTAAGCAAAGCGGAGGGTAAAGAACAAACACAGATTTTACAGTTTCTCAACAGTTCCCCCAGTGCAGCCCCCGGAGGTCCGTACTCTCCGCTGCCCCCCCGGTGGCCCCTGGGAGCCCGTTTCAGAGAAGCGCGGCTCGAGTGTGTGCAACAGGCAAGACCGTGCCAGGTTTGATCGAACCCGCCGACGGATGGGAGCGTCCTCTGCAGCTCGTCAGCTGCCACGGCTTCTCAGAAACAGAACCTCGGACCAAATAATACATTTTAATTTGATTTTGGAAACGAGTCCATTTGTTATTCTGATGACTTGGGTGATTGATTTGGTTTGTTTTCTCTGCTTAAACCTTCCTGAACTCTGACAACAGGAGCCAAACATAACTGCGGGTTTATTATTCCTACCATAGGTGACACGGCCTACTGGGCCCTGCACAGGCATGTGTTCGAATAACATTCCCGGGCTGGATCTGAATAAATTATCGGACTTTTCCTTCGCAGTTGGAACAGAAAAGTCAACGTGTGAAAGTGAGTTTTCAGACGTTGCTGCCGTCGTCAAAGAATTCACTGATTTCTACAAAACTGGAAGTATTATTTTATTCACACCAAGTTTTTTTTTTTGACATCTTGGTAGAAAGACAATGAGTTTTTTGCACCAGTACGTTAGCTTTTAGCGTACATAGTGTAACCACTTTTTAGAGTGCCCTCTAGTGACAGACAAAAAAATTCTTGCTTGTACATAGTAGCTGACATTGGCACACAAGCCTAGACTGCCCTCTAGTGGCTCTTTGTGTTAAATAACGATATCAGATTTTTCTCCAATATTGAAAAATCCGATAACACAATGACAACAAATTTTATTTTTAATTTCAACAAATTTGCCAGAATCGTGCACAGGGTTCTGTGACGTTTAACTCTTTGCTGGGGGCAAACAGCGACATCTATCTGTATCGGTCAGTATTAGTTTAAAAAAATTCAGGCAATATCAGCAAATTATCGATTACTTACGCATGAAGGATGACTAAGGACGACCAGACCAGACTGAACGATTCAAAGATAAGTAAAACATGACACTTTGACAGTTAGCCAGAGAAACGTTTAAAGGTTAGCTTAAAACTCCCCGGAACAAATCTGCCAAACCAAACTTTGGCCGAGCAAAATGTAAAGTCATCCAAATGTGATGCCAGAGAAGCTAGCAGTTATCCAGAACAATGCAACAGAATGTTTTATGATAGACAAAAAAAAAAAAATCCCTCGTAATTCTTCTTTCCAACTGCGGTGGGCAGTATAAACAATCCTAGGAGTGTTTTTCACACCTCGTATTGTTTTGACTTCACTCTTCACAAACATCAACAAACGCAAATGCATAAAATTCACTGTCGTTTAGGAGGAAACTTAAAGAAACACCACGAGGCGTTCACTCTGTCTCTCTGTTTCTGTCTGTCTCCCCCCCTGTCTCACCCTCCCAGCTGAGGCCTGTTTCTGTGAAGCACGTTGATCCTCAGACTCACATTCTTCACGTTTATGAAGCTGGAAACGACTGGACCTCTGATATGATTACAGCAGGAAAAAGCCCTGAAATTCTCATCTGGAAGACATTATCCTTCCTCCACATCACTTTCTTTCTCTATTTATCTCTTCTTCATCCCCCGGACAGCCCTCCTCCCTCCCTCCCCCCCTCCCTCCCGCTCTCCTCCTCCCCTCCTTCACTCCTCTCTCCTCCTTCTCCTCCTCCTATTCTCTTTCTTTTCACTTTGTCTCTGTAGATTTTTTTTTTCTCACCCGCTGTTTGTGTTTACGAGTGTTTGCAGGCTTTTTACGACCGCTGTGACTTTTGTTAATGTTGACACAGGCATCAGATATTAGGTACACACACACACACACACACACACACTCACACACACACACATTCACACACACACTCAGATGTACATGAGTGGAACAGTTTGATTAACAGCTCTTGGCCTGACTGTCCCTGGATCAGCCACAGTGAGGCATTAAAAACCAATAATTCACTGTTAACACACACACACACACACACATCCATCTGTGTGTGTGTGTGTGTGTGTGTGTGTTCAACCACCTCCACCCATCATTCCACTGCCATATGACATCAGAAGAGAGAGAGAGCATGACTGACAGAAGAGGACGGGAGAGAGAGAGAGACAGAGAGACAGAGTACAAGCTCTCACGCCCTGAATGCTGTAATGAGACAATCATCCGTGGCTGAAGAGTGTGACTGTAGACAGACGTCCACCTAAACTCCCTGACACACACACACACACACACACACACACACAGAGGGAAAACAGAGAAGTCCAGCCCGCTTCACTGCAACTGGGTTTCCAAACATTGCATCAAATTCCCAGAAATATGACAACAGAAACCTGAGCTGCAGAGAAACTCGGTCCCTGACCCTGAAGACCAGGCTGAAAACTTTCAGACCAGGTTCTGTCTCCATCACTGCTGCTTTGACCATTAACTGACCACTGACTCTCTGTCCAGACCTCTCTGGGTTTTATACTTTTCTTATTCTACTCATATATAAATATATATATAAATACATATATAAATATATATAAAATGTATTTATATATGTATATACATACAAATGTGTTTATATATGTCTATAGTGCTCCCTGTGGAAACCCCTAAAATAGTTGTATATACATATACATATATTGTGTATATGCACACATACATATTTTTATATGTATTTGCATATTCTACATACATGTTTGCACATATGTATTTGTTTCATGCATCAGTATGTAATTGGATGTATTTATAGGTTAAGATGCAGGCATCAGTAAATCAAAATTGTTTAAGAACATATATTTTCATGTAGGTAGTTTAAATGTATATATTTGTATACTGTACATATATAAAAATCTATGTATGTATTTACACACATAGGCAGTATACTAATATATATATATTTATATATAATGTGTATAATGTGTGTATGCATTCATACATGTCTATTTTATAAGTAGTAACAAAATATATATACATTTATAAATGTATGAATATATTATTTTTTTATACCAATGTTTAGGTTGGATATACTGCACATGTAATCTGTGCATGTTTTTTATTTATATTAAAAATACCTGTACATAATATACATATATATTTAAGCATATATATGTATGTACACACATATTTACAAATGTACACATATATACATATATTTGTATGTATCTACAGGTTAAGATAAATTCATCCGTTCATGTATATTTTAAGCAAAGCATAAAAGTAATACATATGTTTTTATTTGTTTTTTTAGATATGTACATATATATATAATGTACATACATTTTTATAAATATTTACAGTATATTTCTATGATATATACATATATTCATGGATTCGCTCATAACTCAAAAGTTGGGGCAACTGTTTGAGCAGAGGCAACAATTGACATATATTCAAATATATAAATACACATATACTTTGCTAAAAGTATTTAAGGTTTGGAAACTTTATTCCAACTTTTTTTCCAAAAATGTTTATGTTTAATTTTTCATGCCTAAGAAATATAACAATAACAAAAATAAAAGCAACTTTATTTTCCATAATCCTCACAGATGAAGAAAATAAAGGTTGTTATTTTCGGCTAATCCTCCATTGTTCAACACAGAGACACAGCAAAGAAGAAAATAGATATGAATACAATGTACAAGTTCAAAGGAAAGAAAAAAAACACCAGGCTGTACGGAATTTTTTTAAGTCTGCGGCCTTTCTGTGGGCCATAAATAGATTAGGCTGCGTCTATTTAGGAAAACTTTCACATTTGCAACACAATAGTCTGAGGTTTACCACACATCAGAGTTGGAGAGGAGGAGGTAAACACTGACTGAGCTCAGAGATGCTGGGAGAAGAAAAGACGGAAAAGCAAACAGAAAAAAAGAGGAAAAAACGCACGGGGTCGTACGGCTCCAGGACTCCTCGGTGTCCCGGGAGTTTTGCAACAGTTCTGGGTTCTGGTTCAGGTCAGGATTCTGCTGAATGTATGGTTTTGTTGCTGCTGCTGCCGCTGCTGCTGCTGTGGGTCGGCCTGGGAATGTGGCAGAGAAAACAAATGAGAAGAAAGGAGGAAAAATGAGTCTTTGTTTGTGGAGGAAGGAGGAGAAGGAGGGAGAAACCAGGAGAAATGTGAGGTTGGTTTTTCTTTGAGGGAACATGGATGTGCTCACGTCAGCTCTGCAGCAGGAGAAGAGGAGCATGTCAATCCAGCAGGACGCCTCCCTCCACCCCTGCTGTTTGATTGGTGGTTGAGTGTCTTTCATGATGAATCGATGGAAGCTTCTGTCCTGTGGTTGGTTGAAGGGTTAATCCATCAATAATCTGCCCAGATGCACAGACGACATCGTTCTCATCTACCTTCAACTTTTCCTTCTTCATTAATCCTGACTTAAACCCAGACGTTTCCAAGGAAATTCATCTCAGATCAGGATTTTGGGGAAAAAAAATAATTTCCTGTTGTTTGTTTAAAGTCATAGAATCTGATTTGATCTTTATACTGTATACATATATATATACATATATATACTGTTATACATATATACTGTTTATACACAATGGTTGGCAACTTTTGATCATTTACAAAAAATATAAACAGTATACACACATATATATACAGTATATATATCAATACGTGTCATATAAGTCTATACCTAAATACATACAGTTTATGAAAAAATATATTTATACATACTGTACATGTATGCATATATATTTACACACACACACATATGGAAATATATATGTTCTGTTTATACATTTCACAATCTTTACAACTTTTGAACAATTCAAAATGTATAAACATTACATACATACAAATACATGTGACATATATATCTAAACCTAAATACATTAATAAAAAATTATCATATTTATACAAACATATATGCATATATATTTAAATACACACATATGTGGATATATATGTTTATACATTTTACAATGTTAACAACTATTGACCAATAACATAATGTACAATCAGTATATACACACATATTCACATATATGTATATATGTATATATATATACATATAGTGTCTGTACACTTCACAATGATTACAACGTTTGACCAATTATGTAATGTATAAACAATATATATATATATTTATACACACACATATGTAAAAATATACAGTATATGTATACTGTTTATATATTTCACAATTTTTACAACAAGTAAAATATTTTGCAGATATTTCCGTTATCCTTTGTTTGTTTTTTTATCATTTTGCTGCTCCTTCCTGGTCCTAAGGCCTCCCACATGGAGCAACATTTATAATTCATGTCCTGCTTCTGTAGAAAAGTGTTGGAGACACCAGTTGGAGACACCACTGTCCATCACTTTGCGTAGGTTAGTGGAGACTATTGCACCATGTTCCCTGGAAATTCATCTGAAATTATTTCCTCCTTATGACTGGGCCTCAGAGTGATTCTGTGTGTCAGGCTGTCAGTGGATGGACGGACACCTCCACCCGGGTGAACAGTGTGGAGGACAGCTGCAAGTCAGGGCTCTGTGTCGCCCTCTACCTGCTGCAGGAGTTAATGTTTGGAGTTGAAGATGAATGTAAAGATAAATACACGTATTAGATGAAGTTTGTTATTGGTGGAAGTGAGGGATGGAAGAGGTTGAGAAGGAAGGAGGTCAGATTAGAACGAGAAGTTGGAGCTGATGAAGATGTCATTGAAGATGAAGGTTCATAAGATGAGGAGGAAGTCATTGTTTCCTTCCTGTGATTTTTTTTATGTATCATTTTCATTTCTATCTTTTTTTTTATCCATTGTTTTCCATTTTTTCTTCCTTTTTTTTCATTGAATTTCCGACCCTTTCAACTTCAGCCTCTTGTCCAAGGTTCCTCGCGTTTAGGTTCCAGCCCTGGCCCCCGCCCCCTGTGTTTGCTGACTCGACCTAAACCACATTGTTTCACCAGGTTCAGAGTTTGTTACACTGTAAATCTCATAATTCTTGTATATAAACAGTTTGATTCTGTGATTGTCCCGGGAAAACAGGTCCAGCTACCTTTCCCCTGGTCCAGTCCCCCGTCCCCTCCTCCACCGCTCCCTCACCCTTTCACCCAGTGTTTCTGCCTCAGTCAGGGATGTTGACGTTGGGCCAGAGGAAAGCACCTACCACACACACACACACACACACACAGCGTGGGTGAGTGAGTGAGTGAGTGAGTGAGGGTGGTAATCCAACTTTCTCTCAGCCATGTGGAAACCATTGCTGTGTAATCTGTGGTAATTGTGTTGTATTTGAGGCAGAGCTGCTCTACATTACCTCCTTCATTACCACCGTGTGTGTTTGTACACTGATGCAGACACCAGGGGGTGGAGGAGGGCGGAGGAGAGCGGAGGAGTCATGTTCAGTTCAAGTCCCTGTTGATCTTCAGTTCCTCAAGTCCTGATCAATTTAACGCTGGAGAAATATCTACGTTCATTCATCCCTGTGTACAGAAGGTTCATTTCTAATATTTCTATGAAGAACTAAGAATTTTGCAGTATAAAAAAATAAAAATAACAGAGTCATTTAGACTAGTGCTCAGGCCAAAGTGTCCCCCAAGACAAAAAAAAGTGTATTTTTGTGTTTTTTGTTCAGTTACATTTTTAGTCCACTCAACAAACTATAAACACATCTGAGGAAAAGTGTTTTTACCTCCTTTAATTTCACACCATCTCAAATATTATCATGAAACATTGGTGAAAATGTCCAATTCCAAATGAATCAGACCCCAAACAAATTAATGATATCCTTCATTTTATTACTTGATGACAAGAAAAACTAACTACTACATTCTTGACTCTGTCAGTTGTCAACATGGTCGTTGTCAAAGTTTGTCTAAAAAAACATGATGACATTGAGCCAAACACCTGGTCTGAGATCAGTCCTGATGATGGTCAAGCTGATGGATGAACTGGAGCTCCTGGCTGTGAACTCACAGCCTTCGAGGGAGAAAGAGAGAGAGAATGATGGAGAGGAGAGGATGAAGAGGAGAGGATGAAGGAGAGGATGAAGAGGAGAGGATGAAAGAGATTATTTTGTCTTTCCATCTTTCTGTCCGTCTATCTATCTATCTGTCTGTCTGTCTGTCCGTCTGTCTGTATGTCCATCTGTCCGTTTGTCCGTCCATCTGTCTGTCCGTCCGTCTGTCCGTCCATCCGTCCGTCCGTCTGTCCGTCCATCTTTCTGTCTGTCTATCTGATCATTTGTCCATTTGTCAGTCTGTTTGTCCATCTGTCCATCTGTCCATCTGCCCGTCTATTTCTAGTATATATTCAGTTGTATTTGTCCTCAGACTGTCCGGCTCCCTCAGCTGTCGCCTTCAGGTTTGTTTCACGTGCAAAAACAAACAAAATGGCGTCCGTTGTCGAGCATCAGAACCAGAGCTCGACTGAGTCGTGACTTCTGTGGCAGGAAGTGGGAGAAAGACTAAACGCTGTTTCCTGTCTGTAGTTTCAGGTTCTGGCCTCAGGCTACAGGGCAGAGACTTGAACTTCTCCCAACGTGAAGTGATTGTTTTCATATCTGCCAAACGTGGAGTTTGTTTGAATAAAGTCACGTAGGAGGACGATGTAAATATTCATCTGTCGTTAAGATTAGAGACTCGTTAGGGCTGTTAAAACATCCAGATGGAAATGAGCTCCGAGGAGACGTGAAGACCTCCAACAACTGGTGGTTGTAATGGTGTTGATATAGAGGAAAGTCCAACAGTGCTGAGGTGAGACTTGGAGGTGGAGGTGGAACCAGAAGGAACCCTGAGCCCCTTCTGGTTTGTTTTAGTGATGGACAGATTGAGGAGATTCCATGGATGGTGATGTTTGCAGATGACATTGTGATCTGCAGTAACAATAGGAAACAACTAGAAGGAAACCTAGAGAGAAGGAGGTTTGGACTAGAAGGTTGAATGAGGAGGCTCCAAGGAGCAGGAGTTTGGATACTGAAGATCAACTGTTCAGAGCAGTGGAGACTGTGGAGGAGAGTGAGGAGAAGATTAAGGTGGAGACAGGATGGAACAACTGGAGAAAAGAGTCAGGAGTGATCTGAGATAGAAGAGAGTCAACTAAGGTGGAGGGACGGTGGAGAGACCAGCCATGATGGATGGAT
>JAFBJS010001796.1:408152-423349 GCA_016785265.1 Paraplagusia blochii
TAGAAGAATGATCCTAGAGATGGAGCTACCAGGTAGGAGACAAAGAGGAGATTGATGGATGCAGTGAAGGAGGACATGGAGGTAGTTGGAGTTAGAAGAATATATATATACACATATTTATATATATGTATATATTCATAAATATATAAGTGTGTATCAATGCATAACAATGTAACATTGAGTCAGACAAACCAATAGTGAATCTGATCTGGGGTCAGTGGTCTTCACCTCACCCATAATAATGTGTGTTGATCATGGATGGCTCCACTTGATCCTGACACACACACACACACACACACACACACACACACACACACACACACACCTGTCTCTTATACACACACACACACACACACACTCAGTAGCTGTTCTTTCTGCTTAAAGTTAATGAAGCACACACTCATACCCACGTTTACACCTTTCCGTGGGCCGGTGGTTTTCAGTCAAATCCAGTGTCATAACAGATGAAGGCGTCGGTGACGGAGGAGGAAACTTTCCTCATTGTCTGCTTTAATTTGAATCTTATTTAACGAGAGGAGAATCAAACACAGGGTAAGGAGAGCTGGTTGGTGGGCGGCTGGTGGAGGAGGGTGGG
Source organism: Paraplagusia blochii (assembly GCA_016785265.1). NCBI lineage: Eukaryota > Metazoa > Chordata > Actinopteri > Pleuronectiformes > Cynoglossidae > Paraplagusia > Paraplagusia blochii. The sequence goes on from JAFBJS010001796.1 coordinate 408,748, forward strand.
GTGTGTGTGTGTGGGGGCGGGGGGGGGCGTCGCCTCACAGAGACGACAACAGACGCTGAGAAGAAAAGGAGGAACGACGGGGAGACATCCGACTGGATCAGTCTGGAAATAGAGCAGGGTTTTGTTTCATCCGACACAGAGAGGTGTCGATAATTAGGCTCTGTCAGGTAGAGACAGAGAGAGAGGGTGTGTGTGTGTGTGTGTGTGTGTGTGTGTGTGAGAGAGAGAGAGAGTGTGTGTGTAGACGTGGAGAGTGAGTGTGTGTGACAGTGTGTGCTGAGAGCATTGTAAATGCAGGGGTAATGGTTGTCACTTTGCCTCAGCTATAAATGTCCCTTTAGTTCTCTCCCAGCACTACACACACACACACACACACACACCCCTCTCTGACTCTCTGTGTCACACACACACTCACACACTCACACACACCTACCTTCTTAATTTACAGTGAAGAATTCCTGTTTTCTTCTTCTTTGACCTCATTATCGTCAGCGTGGAGGCTCCTCAGCCTCTTCACTCCAGGGAACAGAGGTTCTCCAGGTTCTCAGGCAGATCAGCAGCATCAAATACATGTAAATAACAGGAGACTGAAGGAAGCGACCAGAGCAGATCATCAGCTGAATCAAGTCTTCAAGGTTTTAGTTCAAGATGAATGTAGATTCATTAAAAATGAGGAACTCCTTCAGATCTTCTGTGAACACAGTCTGTTTCTGCATCAGCCAGAAATGGAGAAGAAGATCTGAAGGTTGGTTGAACAGTTGAACCAACTAGAACTTTAACATAAAAAATATGGAATAATATTATGTTATATATAGAGCAGTGGTGGCCTAGTGGTTAAGGAACCAGTCTTGGGTCCAGAGGGTTCCAGGTTTGAGTCCACATGCTGCCAGATCACATGCTGAGCATTGCACCACCCTCCTCCACCCTCCTGTCCCCATGTGAATCACGATGACAAGGAGCTTATAGATATATATATATTTGTATATATGTATATATGATGTATATACATATATATATTATACATTATATTCAAAGATATAATGTGAAATAGTTAAAAATAGACATAATGCATCAAAAACTGTGCTGGCTCTCACGTTCCCAAAGCTAATTTAAAAAATATATTGTAATATATTTTAAAATATATTAGAAAATGTATAAAAATATTTTTTTAAAAGTAATAGAAAATTTCAAAAATATATTAAAATATTTTTTAATTTTTAAAGAAACTAAAAACATAACAACATTATTATTTTTATTATCATTATTTATTTTTACAAATATTTTAACCAACATTATAAAATCTTGTCTTTTTATTTTTTATATATTTTTTTTATAAATCAGGATAGGTAGAAATTACCAAGTGACAACGAAATGAAAAACACAACTAACACAAAATTCAGTATGGGGTAAAGAAATGAAACAAAAGTCTTCTTTCTTTGGTTCCTGCTGGTTCTTCTGGTGTTCTTCCAGTTCCTCTGAGCGTCATCAGTTCTCCAGAAAAAGAGACGTCAGCGGAACTGTCAGAGAAATCAGTGGGAAAGGATTTGGAAAAATGTATTTGTAGAGTTGACTGAGAAGGAGACGAGAGAAGGAGAAAAGTGAAGGACGGAGGAAACAAGGAGGAAGGAAGAAATTGATGATGTGAGACGTCAGAGACAGACAGAGAAAGGGACAGGTGTCCTATAGAAGCAGGTCGTAAGTGTTGTAGCTGTGGCAGGTGTAATGAACTGAAATGAATCGTCGTAGCAACGCTGTTCACTTAATTACATAATCGTGTTGTAGCTGACGGAGACGAGCGGCCGTTTCATTCAGGAACCAATTCATTGTCTTTCCTGTTTGAGATGTTTCTCAGCCTTTTCTTCTCTCTTGTTCCTCCTCAGTTTTTTTTTTTAAAGCTCGGGATGATAAATGTGCCCCCTAATGGATTCAGTAAAGAACTGCATAGGTTTTTCCCTTGAATTGAATTCTAGATATTGAAATATTGGAGGGACACTGAAGACATTGGTAGAAGAATGATCCTAGAGATGGAGCTACCAAGTAGGAGACACTGAGAAGATTGATGGATGCAGTGAGGGAGGACATGGAGGTAGTTGGAGTCAGAGTAGAAGATGGAGAGGACAGGGTGAGGTGGAGAAGAAGGAGAGAATGCTTAGGTGTGATGAATTTCCCTGCACCAGCTCTGCAGTCAATCATCGACTCTAATAATGTCCCCATCAGGGTCCGTCCTTTATGCGTCTGACGTCCTGATTGTGTCCAGGTGGACAGATTTGACTGCTATGAGAGGACGGTGTTTTGTTTTGGAAGAGGACGTTGTTGAGAAGAGAGAGAAAAAAGCCCTGGTGAGCTACTAAAATAGTTTTCTCAACTCTTTATCACTCGCTGCCTCAGTGTCTGGAATAAACAGCGTCCCCTCGGAGCGGTCAGAGTTCGACAGCTGGATAATAACATTACAACTAATGGATTCTCATCTGTTTATTCACAGAGGTTCCCATTCCCCGTGTGTGTGTGTGTGTGTGTGTGTGTGAGGCTGTAAGTGCCTTTTTCACCCGTTTCATGTTACCTCTCCAGGGAGCCTGCGGTGACTCTACCCAGAGTGCTTTGCTGCACAGATGAATCTGTGTGAGAAGCGAGACGATGGTTTTATTACATTACACAGTCAGACACACAGGGCCGACTGTAGGCCAACGTCAGGACGCCCCCTAATGCACCGCCGGCCGACTGTGGCTGATGTGTCTGAACCGTCAGCGTCCTACAGGTGCCTCCAACCAGCGGTTGATGACAGCGGCCGGTCATCATGGAGGCTGTGGTGCAGATAGAGGTGCACGGACAGACTGCTCCCAGCAGCTGACCAATCATCTCCCACCATGATGTCACCGCTGCCCAAGATTCTAGGATCTGCCTTTTATAACTGCAGCAAGTGATAAATAAGGAACATTTTATCATCCCCACCCTCTTGTAAGGTGGAGCCCCTAGATCAGGCATGGGCAAATTAAGGCTCGGGGCCCAGAAGTGGCCCATTTGGCTCCTTAATCTGGCCCACCAATGTGGCCCACAAATCAAACTAACCCACCAACCCTACATACCAGTCTGATCCGTCCCACACCCGCTCCTGTGTTTATTCACTGGTGTCTGGGTCGATATTTTCCCCAATAAAAAAACTACAAACTAAAAAAAATTTTACCGTCCCCCAAAAAGACCCTTTTAATTAATAAGATTAAGATTCCCTCACTGTGAAGACGCGAAAAACCTTGATATAATCAGAGTTTTGTAACGGAAAATACTAGGGGTGTGACGATTCACTCACATAACGATCCGATTCATATCTCGATTCATAGGCTACGATCCGATTCAGGAACGATTCATAAATGATCGGTCCAGTTCGATCCGATTTGGTTCAGTTTGATCCAAACCGATCCAAAACGATTAATTTGCACACCCCTAGAAAAAACGTATAATTTGGAAAACTAAATAAAATATTCACTTGATATAGAAATGGGTAAAGCGTTTAACACTCGTAACTAGATATTTCCTCGTTTCAAATTTGTAAAGTAGATCAGTGTTCATCAACCTTTTCGCACCAGAAAGCACCAATTCACCTACGGACCGCTCTTTTTTTACATTTGACCAAATTTAGTTTTATTCAGTTGCATCTGAAACTTCAAAAGAATGTGTCTGAAGGAGCGAGCGATTGAAACTTTTCCGTCTTCCTGTCGCGCCGCTTTTCTTCTACGTCGGAGGTGTAAACTGTGAGACTCCGACACCTTTACACCTTTACCTTCACTCTGTGGTCACACGGTTTTGTTTTCCTCCATTTTTGGCTCTTGACACCTAAGAATGAAGCAGTGCATGCTGGTTAGGAGCTCCGTCATCGAAGAGGCCAACGACGCTAACTAATTAACCAGCACAAAAACCTAAGTTTAGCAGAAAGTGTAAAAGAAAATCAACAGGATATGGTATAGCAGGATTTTTTCTTCCACTCAAGTTCTTGTTAATGATCTCATGGATTCTCACCATTATATCACATCACATGGTGGGGGTACTGCCCCCCCATCAGGAAATCATGGGTTAGGAAAAATAATGTCTATTCATTAGAGAATGTGACTGAAATAATCGAAAAAAAAAAAATCAGATGGTGAAACAGAATTGATATTTTCTAATATATATATTTATTCATCGCTATACATAATATTTGATTAAATATTAGTAACGTTAGTCATTAGTCATTCATTTATACTTAAACTTTGATTTTCTTTTCCAGTATTTCAGGAAATGACTACTTCCTGTCATGAACAGGAAGTAGAAAAAGAAGCTAGCAAAAAATTCACAGCTTAAAGACTTTTGATGCAGTTTTGCCGTAAGACTCTTGTAAAAATATACCTGCGTTCGCCACAGGGGGCAACCTGTTCCCCCGCCACTCATTACCCACAGCTCACTGAGGCAGGTGAGGAGCCATGATTGGACGCTGACGTATCGTCTGAGGTTCGTTAGGAATGTAGAAAACCGGGCTTCGCTCCTCGTGGCCTCATTGGTCCATTATTTTTACACACACACACAACTGTTCCCAGATCAGCCTCAGAGTTTATTTACAGAATGAACCTGTGACCAGGGTCCGACTAACGAGCTGACAGTCGTTACCAGTCGAGTCCTAGTCCCTCATGTGGGACGACAGGTAAACTCACTAAGGCCTTTCGTGCGCGTCTGTGGCGCTGCAGTGTCGGCAGCGCTGTGTCCGGGCAGTAATCAGGTCGTAAACCCCATCAGGTCGTATTTTCCTTGGAAGACTCCGAGTGGACGGAGAGGAAGGAGGGAGGAAGTTGGAAGGAGGGAGGAGGCAGTAAAACCCTGGTCAGCCCAGGGGGGGAGGTGGAGGTGGAGGTGGAGGTGGAGGAGCGGGGGTCCTAACAGGTTGGCAGAGAGCAGCCGCAGCAGCAGGACCAAATATATAAATGGCTTCTGTGTGGCGTTTAAGTGTGTTTGTAAAAATGGGTTTTATATGGAACATTACGGCCTCCTGTCGGGGCAGATGGTCACAGATTGACACGTGTGACACTAAATAAAAATTATTAGGCTGCATCTGTGTGTGTGTGTGTGTGTGTGTGTGTGTGTGTGTGTGTGTCAAGGGTAATCTCCTGTCCAGCACACACAGCCCTGCATAGTCTCACTCACCGCTTGTCTGTAGTTTGTCAGTAGCAGGAGACACATGTGGTGGAGACAAGTCTCTCTCTGGAAATGTTTGCCTTTAACCCTCCTGCCCCCGACAGAGTGAAGACAAAGTTTCATTTCTGCTCTTCGTCCTGAATCTGTCCCTGAAATAATTCTTTAAACCAAAAACTATGAACATATTTATGTTTAACAAATGTTCAGATCAAAATAGATTTGAAAGAATTAAGGATGAACGATAAATAATTACATGACATTGATAAGTTTGATGTTGGTTTTTCCTCTGATTATAGAAAAATGTCTGGATTTTTGCTAAATTTACTGGAATCACAGACTTTATCAGTTTCAAAGGAAAACAGTTGCGTTTATTACAATCAAAAGTGTTTGCACAATATCAGCAAAATACTTTATCAATAAAATTATTGTTGCACATCCATAGATAAAATGAAACATTTCCATCAATCAACTTTGAACCATTGAAACTCTCAAAATTAAGAACTTAAATCTAAAATGCTACATTCAGTAATGAACCCAGTGAAAGATCATATACTGTATGATTTTCACCTAATTTTTTTAGACAAGCTTCTGCAGACCACACGGTTTGACTTCATGGGCCAGATTTGGCCCACGGGCCTTAAGTTTGGCTTCAAACACACCTGGTCTGGTCCACTCCTCGTCGTTGTCCCTCCGTGGCAGACAGACAGACAGACAGACAGGCTGCAGCTGTGTCCTGTGGTTGTAGTTTCACCCCCGTCCTTGTTGAAGGACTGGGTGTAAGTGGAGTCGGTAATGAAGCCACTCAGAGCTTCCTGTTCTGACCGAGGTTCAAACACTTGTCCGTCGCACAGGAACCCAAACAACAGAGTCGTTTCTCTTCGCGTCTCCATCAGATCATCAGGTGAGAAGATGCTACAGCTCTGTGAACGCAGACACCCACGAATGTAACAGAACGGAGCTGAAAAAAACAGAACGAAACTGCCACAAGTCACATGTTAGCATGTCTTCATTAACATTGATGATGCATTTCTAGTGAAAAACAGCCATAAAAATATGCTACCAACTTTAAATCAGAGGGTAGGAAAATATTATGGTTGTTTAACATCCATAAAAATATGCTACCACCTTTAAAACAGGGGTTAGGAAAACCTTATGGGAAGGAAAAACTTCAGATGTGGCTATAAATTTTCGCTACAGGTAGGAAAATACTTCAGACACACGGCACCAAACTTTTAGTGATGCAAAGTCAACATGAAGATGAAAAAAAAAATTGGCTTCGGACACGAAATGAAGACCTCAGCCTGGTTATTAGCCCCAGGCCTCAGATGTGCAAATACTCACAGCACAATTACAGAAAATTGGTGTTTTATTGTGAAGGACCTGAAGGTTCCACCCATGGTGTCATCTTCTGTTGTCAGAGATAAACCCACCCCTGAGTGAAGAACCTGAGGAACACGATTGTTGACGTTTCAGCGACGTCATCCAAACTGGGATTCTTGGTCAAAGTGAAAAGCAATTTAGGAGGCAATGAAATCCAACTGTAACATCTCCAACTTCTCCTGGAAACATATATGTTCACGTAGAACCACACCACAGTGGCTCCCTGGTGAGATCTGGGCGTCGGATGTTTGATGCCGTAAAGATCGTCAGGATGAGTCATTTTAGCAGAAAACCCTGGGGCCTCATTTTCTCCTCTCATCTTTGAGAAGTGAAAGGTTCTTACACGTGTTGAATAAGGTGTGTGTGTGTGTGTGTGTGTGTGTGAGTGTGTGTTTAGAATGTTGACAATTGTGTATAGAATGTGATGTGGAGCAGAGTGAGAATGTATGTGGGTCTCGACGGCGGTGAGAGGTGAAGCGTCTCCAGAAGGGAATAATGTGGCTGAAGAATGAGATGTTGGTGTCGAGGGAGAAGCTGCAGTCGTGAATCACAACTGTGTTCAAGAATAAAGTGAATTTACAGAAGAAAAGGAGAAAATCTTCTGTGATGGAACTGAACTGTGTAGTTTAGAAATGTTCAGTTCAGCAAATGTGAATGAAAAAAATCAATCAATTATATCATTATGATATTTTTGTCAATCAAAATATTTTTGGTCAGTTATATCTTGACTAAACCTTTAAAAATATATGGGTACATTAACTATATTTTGGCAAACATTTGTTAACACCTGTTTCATCGTTATATTCATGGCACAGGTCTGACCAACAGTTCAGAAATGATGTTATAAGAAGTTAATTACAATATTTCTAGAATGCTTTTGGACTCCTCTACGCCATCTATAGTGAAACTGTGGGCATTACAGGAAAGGAGTATAGGAACAAAGTATAATCACATTTTTATAATTTGGAGAAATCTGACCAGTTTACAAAGGTGAACGAGCCACATCCAGCCCCTGGGCCTTATGTTGTCCATGGAGGGTTTTTTTGTCTGTTTTTATGTTAACATCTAACAACAACATTTATCTTTAACTTTAACTTTTACATTATTTCTTAATGGAAGCTAAAAAGCTAATGAATTTAGAATGTTTGTAAATTAAATATAATATAATTTTTTTTAAGTTGAAGGGAAATTGCTCTGGGAGTTGCCCCCAGCGGTCTAGACCAGGCAGAGGAAAACCTTTGGACCTGTGGGCTAGTGATGGTACTAAAATTAGACAGGGAGGCCAGATCAGGAGCAGGTACAGTAAATGACATGTAAATAATACATAAATGCAAAGACGCTTCTCTACGCCATCTACAGCAAAACCATGGTCATTGCAGAGAAACGGCAGAAGTATAAACGTAATTCTATAAGTTGGAGAAATGTGGGCTTAGTTTACAAAGTTGCCTTAGTTTTCCCCTGGTTTCAGACTAACATGTTACTCTCCTGGTTGTTCTTGGTTAAATTCTAGTGGCAACAAAGTTTTAATAAAATCACATTTATTTTGATTATAAACGTTAATGAAAGGAAGAGAAATAGAGAAATATTCCATTCATTAACAACAAAGTTGTTGCACAGACCACAGTCACTGACACTGTTGTGTTAACCCACGCTACACAACACACATTGATGTTGCTGCTGCTGCTGCCACCCACCAGTCAGGTGTGTGTGTGTGTGTGTGTGTTCAGGTCCATATCAGACAAATTCAGCCATTACTGCTGTACTTTGGTAAACTGACTTCCCTAATGAAGATTTAAAGACTCACCGCAGCTGTACGGGCCAGACATATCTGAGTGTGTGTGTGTGTGTGTGTGTGTGTGTGTGTGTGTGTGTGTGTGTGTGTGTGTGTGTGAACACGTGTTCCAGTGCCGTGCCTGTCTGTCTGTTAGTTCGCGGCTCTAATTGAGCAGCAGTTGTGTGTAATGGCTGTGATGTTTATCAAAGGCGCTGGGGTCAGTCATGATAACCATCTGGGTTGCCAGGTTTGGTCTGGGTGCTGCAGGACGAGGTCTTATCAGGAGGGGGCCCCGCTGCACTTATTATGAAGCCTGTAATGAGTGACAATCAGGGTTTAATGAAGAGAGAGGAGATGAGGGGGAGGAGGAAGGAGAGAGGAAGGAGAGGAAGGAGGGTTCTGGTTCCTGCTCGGTTCCCACAGAACTGAAAGGCCATAATTCATCACTGAAATTCACCTAAAAGTCACTGTTAAAATGACAACAAACATGAAAACAAACAAAAACTTTTCAAAGATTTTTTTATGCAAAACAAATTTAATTAAATATCATTTTGTATTTAAATAGAAAATTCCTTCATTAACTTAATTTAGATATTTTAGATTTTTTGATTTTTTTTTTCCCCAATTTTTTTGCCCCACAAAAACCAGATTTCTTTTATTTTTTTACTCTTTTTTGCAAACTTTAATTTATCTCTGTGCTGACTTTCAGTCATTTATCATTTTTAATCCTTTTGGTTACATTTTAAGTTGCATTATTTTATTGTTCTTGTATATTTTGGTGACATTTTTAGTATTTTTTTTCATTATTGAATTTTTCTTTATCTTATTAATTTATGTTTGTTTATTCTGGCCAACCAGAATTAGTAACTTTACAGAATTAGAAACTTCACAGTTCATATAAGTTCATAAGTCTGATGTATTAAATTATTAAAACAGTGATGTCACCAACAGATTTCTAGAATAAAAAGTGTTGATACAACAATATACATTTGTCTACTGAAAAACTCAACCTTCTCAGTAAATAGATGAAAAAACACCAGGAAGTCGGAGCAGAAATAGAATTAACTGAGTTTTCGTGACCATTATGGGTTTTTTTCTCGTCTAATTTTTGTGCAGTGATAAAAACGCTGGGTCACGAAGAGATATCTTTTAATTAGGTTTGGAATTTTTTTCTCTGATAAGAATGAAATCGTTGTCAGTGACTGTGAACCTTGGAGTTCAGCACCTTCTCATCTTCAAGCACCGGCTGCTGCTGGTGAAAACCTTCAGAGCTGCTTCTTCTCAGCTGAATCAGGTTGATCAGATTCACATCATTCTGGACTGAACATCATGAACCCACACTGACCGCTGACTGACCCATGACTGTACACTGAGGCTTAAATACAGGCCTATAATGGTTTCCATAACGTGCTCATCAGTCTGTGCCCTGCGGGAGTCAACGCGGGGGGCGGGGGTTGGTAGGTGGCACCGTTGAACTTGGGGAGCAGCTCAGGGCTAAGATCAGGTCCTGAGCGAAGACCGCGGGGCAGCTGCAGCCTTCGCTCATTTGCGGCCTCCCCAGTGTGTGTGTTATTGAGTGAGCAGACAGGGCAGCTGCGGAGGTCTATTCATAGTTCATCCACCCTGATGTCTCTCTCCTCCATCCCTCCATCACCCCGACTGTCATCGTCCCTCTAAAACCTCAGTCACAACATCGTTGGAGGAGAAGGAGGCAGGCGGTCTGATTGGAAAAACTAAGGGGCGGTTACCTGTAAATACTCAAACCGACAACCCCCCAGGGTGGTGGTCCTAGCCACCGCCGAGCAGTTGGAACAAGCTCTAGATTGATATTCAGCACATGTGAGCAAATATTTGAGTATTTGCACGTAGCGCGGAGAGATTTCTGACCAAGATGGCCCTAATATTTATTTGCTCACGGCTGTTTCTGGCTGGGATCAACTCCTGTGGGTAATATCCGTGTTTGATTAATCTGGATTTATTTGCTAACTGTGTGTCTGACTGGTGTTAATGCTGCCCTCTACTGGAAACAATTAAAGCTCCCATCATCATTAAACGCAACCAGGAGTCGATCTTTCATCCAGTTCAGTAAAGGTGTTTTTTCATCCTATCCGTCACACCAGTGCCCTCTAGTGGCTGTCTGTGGAAAAATAACCAGGTCAATTTTTAATGGTATGGGAGTAGCGGATATTGGTATACAATCTAGAGTTCCCTCTAGTGGCTGTCAGTGTAAAAATAACCAATGTAAATTTTTAATGGTATGGGAGTAGTGGATACTGGTCCACAATCTAGAGCTCCCCCTAGTGGCTGACAGGTGCGGCTTATTCTCCAGAAAATATGATAAATTAACATTTTGTATTTGTAATTTTTTTTATATATTTATATAGTGTTTGATTATTCAGGGGTGGAATACAGTTGTAACAGTTGTGTTTGTTTAATTACAAACCATAATTAAAGTTTTGCTGCATGAACTCAGTTGGAGTCGTAGCCGTGAAAGTTTCAGAACCAAAGATTCTAATTTGACATTTTTCATTTCCTGCAAACATTAATTAGCTCTTTTGTTGAAGTGGAAGTAACGATGATCGCAGCTTTGAACCTATTAACTATTCCATTGTTATTGGTGAGCGTTGATAAATGTGAATTTGATAAAACTTCAAAACCTATTTACTAATCAGTGTCTCGCGCCAGGACTGAGTGAAACAGGGACAGGAGATAAACCTCAGGTCACATTATGGTTCCACCTCACATCAGTTCACAGCAACAATAGAAATGTCTGCTCATATCTCACCTCCTAACACAGGGAAACTACAAACACACACACACACACACACTCTCCCGCTGCTCAGTCTTCCCTCCTGACAAGCCTCCAGTATTTTATCCTAAACAAGGAATCCTGACGCGGCGCCAAAGTTGGAGAAGCTCCGCTCCCTCCATCTGTCGTCCCATGCTGCATTGATGGTCCTCCAGGGAAATTTGCCCTTGAATAGTGACAGGAGAGTGGCTTCACTGCATGGTATCTCAGCGCCATTAACCAGAGCTGGTTTATGACCAAACTGGGCCCAGGTCCATGGTAGCAGTTACAGCTGGTTGCATCAGGAATTTGGTCCTAAACACAACATGTAATTGGGTTCTATTTATAGGCGGACGACTCCTGACTATCTGTCTCTCTGTCCCCCGTCCATTTATCAAGAAGGACCGAGGCCTGTGATGGTCAATGGAGGGGAGACCTGACCTGACGTAGACCTACACCAACTTCAACAACAGATCTCCACAAGACTGTTGGTCTTTAGTCAGTCCAACGTCCAACGTCCATTTAACTCTGTCCCTCCAACCTTGACTTCATCTATTCATTCATGTATTCATCCATCCACCCTTCCATCTGTTGATCCATCAATAACTACATCCATATCTATACATCCATCAATTTATCCACCCATTCATCCCCATCCACCCATTCATCCATTCATTCCCCCATCCATCCATCCATCTATCCACCCACCCATCCACTAATCTATCTATTCATCCTCTATTTCATCCATCTGTCTATCCATTATTTCATCCATACATCCACCTATCCATCCACCCATCCATTAATCCATCCACATTCATCCATCCACCCAAACATCCGTCCACTATTCCACCCATCCATCATCCATATCCACCCATCTATTCCTCAATCCATCCCAGCTGGCACTCCACCCCCTCCCTTCTCCACCTCCACCTCCACCTCTCCTCCCTCCACAGTCTACAAACCACTGCTAACACTCATTAGCCTAAAGACACACTCAGGCACAAAACAAACCAAAAAATAAATAAATCTAAACCAACACACACTCACACACACTCACACACAAACAGGCCTCTTCTTGCCCAGCAGATACACATTTAACCATGATGCCTGGGGGGACAGCCTGGGGGGAGCCAGGGGGCAGAAAACAGGGAGGAAAAGAGATGGAGGGGAGGAGAGAGAGAGGAGCAAACATCTGAGGTCACATTCCTCCTCCTGCTGCAGCTGGATTCCATCTTTGATTAGAATTGATTTAGGTTTTTGTAAGGGAAACGAGTGTTAAAGATAAACCTCCTCCCTCCTCGCCTCCTCCTCCTCCTCCTCCTCACCTCCTCCTCTCCTCCCCCTTCAACCGTGCACGTTTGCATATAGATCAGCTGCAGCAGCTAACTGACAGCTACAGACTTCCTCTTGTTAACATTCTTCCATACTTATGAATATGTACACGGGTGGATGGAGTCCACCACAGGCTGACCACAGAGAGAGCTGCTGACACACACACACACACACACACACACACACCTGTAGACGGGGGTGTTGATAAACGTTTATCAATGATCTTCTGTGGTTCTTTAAAAATCATGTAAAAATCATGTCTCCAATATTTCACTCTTGCATCCTATCTAATCTAATCTAATCTAATCTAATCTAATCTAATCTAATCCAATCCAATCCAATCCAATCCAATCCAATCCAATTCAATTCAATTCAATTCAATTCAATTCAATTCAATTCCATCCCATCCCATCTAGTCTAATCTAATCTAATCTAATCTAATCTAATCTAATCTAATCTGATCTAATCTAATGGGATCTACTCTACTTAAATCTAATCTCATCCAATCTAATCCATTGTTAACTATCTTAGTATAACCTGGTATAATCTAATCCAGTCTAATCTAATTTAATCCAATCCAATCCAATTCAGCATATACTGTATGATCTAAATTTCGACACTTACCTACGACACTTGCGATATCGTATCGACCAATACCAATATCTGCAGCCATTTAACCCAAATGCTGCGATAAACGTCTCTGGTTCCTTAAAGTAATTTCGGCAAATTTGTCCAAACCCAGACGTTGTGTCAGGTCCAGAAGATGAGCAGAGTGAGAAGAAAAAAGGTCGGAAACACCTCTGACATGTTAACACCCGTGGAGCTGAGGTGAGTAACCATCGTCTCTGTCGACACGGTGATTAGAGTCACTTCACACACACACACACACACACACACACACACACACACACACACACAGGCTGGTTTTAGTGTTTTCTTAACACATCACAAAGCGAGACACAATTTCTTTTTGTCTCCATTTCCAACAATAAAAATCTAAATAAACAATACTTTGGCAACTTCACTGGAATCACAGGGTGAGTTCTGAGACGTTGCAGTTATCGATATTAATAAATATCGGAATCACAAATTAAGCGTTTGGACAATATTTGCCAATTGGGATGATAGTTAATCGTTAATGTTGGACATCTCATTAGATTGAGTTACATTGGATTAGATTAGATTAGATTAGATTTGGTTGGTTGGGTTGGGTTGGGTTGGGTTGGGTTGAGTCGGGTCAGGTCAGGTCAGATTCGATTCGATTCAATTCGATTCGATTCGATTAAATTCGATTTGATTCAATAGGATTGCATTGGATTGGATTAGATTAGATTAGATTAGATTAGATTAGATTAGATTAGATTAGATTAGATTGGATTAGATTAGATTAGATTAGATTGGTCCTGTGCTGTTGAAATCATCACTGCTTGCATTCTGACAAAACCTTCTTGTGTGTGAAGGTAAATTACACACACCTGAGAGTTAAAACATCCAAACCCGACACCTTCATCATCCTCTTCTTCATCCTCTTCATCATGGTGGATCTGAGTGCTGTGTTCGTCCCAGGGGACGGTGGAAGTGACAGTCAGTGGAGCCAACGTTCACCCTGGTCCTTGTTTCCATCAGATCTGTGTTTGTTTTCATTAGCAGTAGCCGCGGGGCCTTCATCTCTCGCTAAAAGGTAGTTTGTCTTCAACCCACACCGGAGGTTGAGCCACTCTGGGTGTCTGTGTGTTTGAGTTTACGTTGAAGTTGCTTTCGTTGATGCGTTTGTCGTTGTGTGTGTGTGTGTGTGTGTTGGCGTGAGTCCCTGTGTGTGTGTCAGTGTGTGATGAGCTGATGAATGAGACTCCAGTGACAGCCGTGAGGCGTTCAATGACAGCGTGAGACTTCTGTCACTTTTCAAACAGATTTCTTCCAAGTGTGAGTCTGTACGTTTGAACCAGTGTGTGTGCACACGTGTGGATTTTTGCATGTGTGTGTGTGTGTGTGTGTGTGTGTGTACAGAGTCATTTATTTGTCATGTGACAAATAAGATGGAGAATCTTTCATCCTTTTCTTCTCATCTAAGCATCGTTTTCCAGAACCAAGTTGTGTTTTTGTACATGCAAACACACACGCACACACGCACACACACACACGAACACACACACACATGAACACACACACAC
>JAFBJS010001797.1:17495-30029 GCA_016785265.1 Paraplagusia blochii
GGGGTTCACAGCTCGGGCTTTTAACGATGACAGGTGTTTCTTTCTTTGTTCCGCTCCTGCATATGTGTAGAAGAAAAATGAAAGAACAACTTTATAACATTATTTTAAGGAAGAAGTTCATCTGGCAGTGAAGGCGGAATAAAAGACAGAAGTAGCTTTTAGCGTGCGTAGCACACATATGTACCGTGTTTGATACCGTGCCTTTTAGATGTTTAGAGGAAATTTCTTGAAAGTGAGTTGTTGTTGTTAAGAAAATAGTTTAAAATAGATCAAAAAATGATTTGTCTCCATAACAACGTTTTTCGTAGCATTTCTATGACGCTAATCTGTGATGCTCATACTGAAGGATTAATCTTCTCATTCTGTTAATGCTGTTCTCCTACCAGAAGTGGGAGTAAATATATGAGTAATATACGACTCTAATTTGATAATGTGATATAAATGTCTTTACCATTTGTTTTCTGAGCTAAATTTAGTCAGGCTCTCAAGTTAGCCAGTTTTGTTTTAAAGTATGTAATCCAACTGTTAATTGAAGCTACTTTGAGTTCAGTTGTAGCAATTTTTGAGATATATTTTAATCACTTACTGTAAAAAATGTAAACCACAACTTGCAACAAAACAAACAACAAAAAACGTAAACTTTGGTCACTAAGCTTGGAATGGAAACAAAAGCAAAAACATGATATATTTTTTGTTCCGGAAAATCTAGCTAGCTAGTTAGCTAGCTAGCTATCTAAAGATATACACTATCTATCTATAAATATATTTATATCTATTGATAAATATACATATGTATCAAACACATATCTTAGTCCGTATGTCATTAGACCAAAAATGATGAAATATGTCATATGCTTTTTCCCCTACCTACCTATCCATCCATCCATCCATCCAACCACCATCCATCTATCTATCGATTGTTGTGGTTTAGCCTTGCAAACTTGGGTGCAGTGTGATTTGCGTGCTAGTTGTGAATACTGCTGCCTTGCGCCCAGGAGGATAAAGATGAATGAATGAATGGATGGATGAATTAGTTAATTAATATAAAGAATTATTAATAGATAGATAGATAGATAGATAGATAGATACTTCTTTAACAGCTGACATGGAATAAAGTTAACCATTCGAGGAACAATAATTTCTTGTTGTACCAAGGTCAAAGAAGTCAGTTTCTAGGTTTTACCCAAACTAGAAACATAAAATTACGTTTCTGTTTTGAACAAACTAAAGATGCTGGTTTAAAAACCTGTTTTAATTACATTTATTTATTTATTTTTTGTTTGTTTCTGGTATTATTACTAATTACTCAACCAAATATGGAACGTTTCAGGCTTTTGGCCTTGCATCATCTCAGGACAAAAGCACAGCAGTGGTTGGC
Organism: Paraplagusia blochii; assembly: GCA_016785265.1. Classification (NCBI taxonomy): domain Eukaryota; kingdom Metazoa; phylum Chordata; class Actinopteri; order Pleuronectiformes; family Cynoglossidae; genus Paraplagusia; species Paraplagusia blochii. Next base: position 18,874 of record JAFBJS010001797.1, read on the forward strand.
CTGCTTCAGCCCACAGTTGGACTAATAAGAATGTTTACAATGACAGGAATTTCTGTATTTTATGATTAATGTCCTCTTGAGAGAAAGGCTTTCTGTGTTTCTTTTGTCTTTTGCGTGTGCATTGTTATTTCTGGGACAGAGTAAGAGCAGAATGAGCGTTAATTAGGTAATCTTGTTTCATCTGAGTTTCACTGCTCTGACAGTGTGTGTGTCAACTGTGCCCCAGCCCGGGTGTATTGGAAGACAAGAATCGAGAATCACAACAAATCCACCTACTTAGATACTGTAAGAGAAAGCAATACAGCATGTCAGGAGGGCTGTTTTATAGATAATGATGCAATACTGCAACACAATGCAATCGCTTACCTAAAGCATCGGGTGTCCACACTTGTGCAGGGGGCTGTCCGATTTCATTATCAAAAACACCCGAGGGCCAACTGGTACTCCTGTGATAATTAAGAATTTAATTAGGTGTCATAAAAATGCACTGCATTTTTAACGGATGAATTTAGTGCATAAAAATAATTTCATTTAATTGGTTTTTGATTAAATCTAGGCAAACCAGAATCCTCTGAAGAATTTACGGCTCCCAATGCATCACAGGTCAGAAAACACGGAGTACAGGGAGGGAATTGAAGGTTAGGGCAGAAAAAGCTTAATTAAAAAGGTCGAAAAGCTGGACGAAATATAACTACACACAACCCCGAGGACAAGAATTTATTATGGAAATTGTCAGGTGCCGTAAACTCGAACAAAAGGCTTGCTATATTGCTGTTTTTAAAGTAGTTATGATAAGCCATATTTAGCATAGTTTCTTTTCCTTTCGGCTTGTCCCTTTTTCAGCAGTTACCACAGGGAGTCAAGGTTTTCCGTTTCCCCATGTTCTTTGTATCCTCCACTCTGACTCCAACTACCTCCACCTCCTCCTTCACAGCATCCATCAATCTTCTTCTTGTCTCCTACCTGGTAGCTCCATCTCTAGGATCATTATTCTACCAATGTATCCACTGTCCCTCCTCTGAACATGACCAAACCATCTTAGCCTCGCTCCTCTAGCTTTCTATAAGCCATATATACTAACAGCCAATATTCAGCAGTTGCACGCGATAACCAGATTGAGCAAAGATCTCAACAGTTTACAAATTGCAAAATATGGTTTATGTTAAAAACAATGAATGAAGCTCAAATTAAATAAATATTAAGTACTTATTGTGAGCAAACCACTAAAAAATGTTTCTTAGTTAAATCAAAATTATGTTGTTTGGAAATATAGTAAAAAGGAATCAGAATCATGTTTTTAAAGATTGAGATTCATTTATGCAGAGCTAAAGCCATGAAAAATGTTCTGTGTTTGTTTTTTTTTTTTTTTTTCTGGACTGAGAATCCTCATGTCTCCACCATCTCGTCTTGTGTGACAGAGGTCTGCGTGGTGGACTGCGGTCCCCACGGCTCCTGCATCAGCGGCATGTGTCAGTGTGAGGAAGGCTGGACAGGAGCAGAGTGTGAGCAGAGGGACTGTCACCCACGCTGCATCGACCACGGAATCTGCCGAGAGGGCAAGTGTGACTGTCACCAGGGCTGGACGGGTGAACACTGCACCATCGGTGAGCAGCTGTCACACACGCACACACATACATGCACGCTACACCTACACACACATGTCAAGTGGCTGCAGACCAGAGAACATTCTCATATGGACAGGCTGAAAATGTCAAGTTCCATCCTGTTTGAGTCAGTTATTGGTAGGACACAGGTCACTGTGTGTCACAGATCGGGTTGAAACCAAAGCCTTCGTTAGACACTGTGAAAGTTAAGAGTTTCTAATGATGGAGTCGATGGAGGGTTTGAGTATTTGAGGAGAAAATTAGAAGTTATACAAAACAAGCTTGCCAAAAAAAAAAAAAAAACACCCAAAGATTTTCACCCACAAAATCTGCAAAAACAAAAAACTAGAACATCAGAATTTTAATCAATAATTTAATTTAGTTGCTTATTTCTGTTAGAATACCATTTTGTGACAAACATTCACTGAAAACAATAGATAAGTGGTTCATTTTGAATAATTTGTCCTTGGTGAAAGCCTCTCTTGAAGTCAAACATCCGACTGTAAAAGTGTGGTTTCTCTCGCTCATCCAGCGAGCACAAATGTTTGAATTTTAAGGGCACAGGTTAAAACCAGTATTCAGTCCTGTCAATGGAGATAATCTGAATGAAAAAAATAATTTCTTGAAATGAAAATGTTGCTACATTATATCTTTAAAGACATGACAAAGCCTCAGCCCTGGTGAAAAGAAATGGGTGATGATTTTTTTTTTTTTCTACAGTTATTGGCAGCTGGCCTTCACTGTTCTGTGGTTTTTTAAAAAATCCCTTTTTTTTTTTTTTTACTTTTGCGGCACCTCACATCAACTTTTGTAATTTTCTCTCTAGATATTCACTCATTCACAATGGTTGAGTGATGCTTCGACATAAGCAAGTCAAGGGCGAGTATGTTGGTAGCAGAAAAAGCCAGAACTTCAACCTGGGGTTACGATGTATGAAGCAGCATTTTTTACGATTGTGATCTCTGTGATGAGTACCACTTGTCAGAGAAACAAAGTTCGGTGGTGAAAGAAGTTTTTTTTTTTTTTTTTTTTACAGTTTTCTCCCAATCATCAGACCTGTACCTTCCCTGAGGAGTGAGGAAGAGGATATTTTAAGTCAGTGTTTTGTTAGATGGGTCACCTTCCTGATCGTATTAACCTTCCTCTTTTACCCCATCTGCCAGTACACAGATCCATTTTCCTTTTCCTGTTCTCTTTTACCTAAACTCTCTCCTTCCTGGCGGCAGCAGGAAACGTGTTATTTCTGTGTTTTATACCATTGTATGGCAAAAAAAACCCAAAAAACCCCCCCCGACTTATTCTCTTTTTTAAGGCTTATTTCAATTATCAATTCCAAACTTAATTGTCCACCAGTTGGTCTTTAAGGTGTAGAGGGATTAATACAGGTGGATAAAAATTTTCAGAACAGCAAAATAACTGGTATTTACTGAATTGCTATTGACTCAATTGGTAGTTATTGACAGAGGAAGAAAAAAAAAAAAATAAAATTAAATCCAGTATTTTAATCTTGTCTGAATAAAATATAATGTAGAATCTGATATTAAGTAAAAAAGAAACATTTATGGTCTGCAGACTGTATTTGTGGACCATTGTTGTAGGTTTTCCAAATTATGTTTCCATTAAATATATATTTTTGTGGTTTTGTTTGACTCAGTAATAATGGACAACTCATCAATTACCCCACTTCCGTATAGGTCTTAATGTCTTCACAAACCAATAAAGAATCCAAAACCTGGATGTTACAGTGGACCTGGTTCAGTAAGGCTTCAGGTTTGAATCCCCCAGCTGCCAGGTTGCCATTGAGGTGCCCTGAGCATAGCACCGTCCAGACCCACACAACTTCATGTGGGCCCACTACCCACAGGTGTGATTTGGGTGGCATCAACTGCCCCTGTGACCCAGTACTGGATAGGCAGATGAAGATGAATGAACATGAGTTTTGATATTTCAGATATCCCCAACTTTCATCTCACTTGCTGCTGTTATCAGCTGAGATTCATTAAATCCTGACACGCACAGGACGAAATCAGGCCCAGACTCTGACGTTTTCTGGGGCAGTCGCGGCTGCAAAAGCAATGAATAGATAATGATTCTACCTTTTCTGGTGAACCAGCACCATTTTGTTTGTGTGTTTCAATTTCTCAATAACTTCCACTCGCACAAAGCACTTTTTAATCCCATTACACGGCTGAGGCTTTGAATGGAGAACTTCCTCCTGCGTTCTTTTGTCACACCCATCAACACTCTGTTTAATATGCCAGCCTTAACCTGCTGCCCCTGCTTTCTCAGCACTGCTGTTTACCACTCAGGTAATTCATTATTATTATTTTTTATGTTTTATCTAAGTGTGTTGCCGGTTCAATGCCATGCAGACATGTGGATCCATCTGCAAAATTAAAACAAAGATAGTGGCATGAAGAAACAGTAGGAACAGAACCAAGACTACAAACCCAAGCTTTGTACTTCATGCTGCCTTCAAATTAAAGCAAGGCTGAGAAGACAAACCTCCTGACAAGCTGACAGTGAAATGTTTTGAAGAAGGCCCCCACAGGAAAGCAGTTCATATGCTCTGAAATGCAACACAAAGCGTGTTGTTTAACTGCTCACACATCAAGACAAGTGTGCTGTGTTTCTCTTGGAGTTAGCCTGACTTTCTGTGGCAGGATAGAGCAGATGGAGCGCATCAACGATGAATATTTTACCCAGATCAAGATGCTGGGTTGATTTCTTTATATATATATATATATATATATTTCCTTCCTATGGTGAGACTTTTAATCACCATCAGCCATGTGGAGCAAGGAGAAGGAAGAACACAGAAAAGTGACGAGGATTCATTGTTCTCATTAATCACTTGCTGCTTTAATTATCATCTGCACTCCGTCCTCACCTGACAATGTGCATATGTCTGTGGTAACAAGCTCTTCTGCTGCCTTTTATAAAGGAAAATAAAAACATTGGAAACATGTAGAAATCTTACCATATTAAGACTTTTACATTTACATCATATTTCAAGACAAAACAATAATAAATTGTTGTGTAATATTGTAGATTATATGTAAATCAATAATTTGTTTTCATTATATATCGTAAAAGGTTATGATCTAAGTTCCAGGCACCGAGACGTGTTACTTTTTTTATCCTGAACCATATGGGTTTCAATTATCTTTGCAGTGTTCTATGAATTATCTAAAGGTTGACTGCGGATTTTTTTGTCAGCACCTGTTTCACGTCTGAGCACTCATTTTCATTTCATTAGTTCTGACACATTCCCTGAAATAACTTGCAGAATTACACCAGTTCTAATGGAGACCGTTGATGGTTTTCCCAAGGTTTCCTGCTGAACCACAAAAGACATAACTATCAAAGAATTTTAAAACTTTGACTCGCCACAGCAAAAGAACTTGGTCTATTGATTTTTTTGCCCCAGCCTTTGTATAACTTCAATGCTGTAGACTTTTCCCCCCAAGCTTCTCTTCTTTAGAAACTTTTTTTTTTTCCCCTTTGCTGCATTTATAATATTTCTCTGATGGTGCTTTGTGTTAGCAGTTTATTATGATAACAATCACTTCATTTTTGAAGCTTCTCTTAAAGCCAGACACATCGAAGGGATTTGATAAAAGCCAAGCAGGATATTTCGAAAATCAAAACAAACGAAAGAGGACAAGCAAACAGAGGAATGGACAGATAACAATAACAATGCCAAGAAAGGAAAGCCGTCATTGAAAGGAAGTATGAAGAAGGATAAGCCAGATTGAGATGGTTTGGACATGTCCAGAGGAGGGACAGGGGATAAATTAGTGGAGGAATGATCTTAGAGATGGAGCTACCAGGTAGGAGACATAAAAGGAGATTGATGGATGCAGAAAGGGAGGACATGGGGGTAGTTGGAGTCAGAGTAGAAGATACAGAGAACAGGGGGTGATGGACAACATTGTGGCAACCCCTAAGTAGGGGACAAGTCAAAAGGAAATAGTCTTTGTCCCTATGCTTCAGTAGACAGAGAAATATTATATTTTCAGGTAAATTCAAGTAGTTCAAGAAGATACTCCAACTACAGTAACGCATTAAGGTGCAGTCATACAATCAAATATTCTTCTTATAGGAATTCAACATATGATTTCCAAATAAAAAGACTGTAACTTCAGATTGTGAATGTGAGTTTACTAAAAAAAAAAAAAAAGAGCACTGTAATTTCTCTGTTGCTCAGAAAAATGTTCGGAAAGAACATATTTTTCTGAGCAACGTGTCACTTTTTTTTTTTTTTTTAAGTTTTGTGATTTTGTGATTTCTGCCCACACCGAAATCTTCCAATTCCCAGCACAAGTCTTTTTTGGAACTGTTGAGTGAATACATAGCCCGGAAAGGTCATAGTCATAGCCGCAGAAAAGTTGCTATTGGGAAGTTAATCCAAAAGTTGTGATATCTTTGAGAGGTCAGTGAAGCAAGGACAGAAGTCTAAAAAGGAGAAAAGAAAATCTCTGGAAGTCCACAGGAAAAAAAAAAAAACTCTGAAGTAAGAATACACTAGAAATGTAACAAATATCACAGACAAAAACAACCAAGTACTGCTTTGTAAACGATTCGCAGAGACCGTATCTGTTAATCACATGTATCAAGCCTATTCAAGGTATAAATGCAACACAACAAATTGGATTTCTTTGTGTTTTTTCCATCTTTCTTTCTGTTTCAAATCTTCTTGTATTTCCATGTTTGCAATTCTCTGCCTAACCCTCTTCTATTTTTATGTCTGTATTCTTGTCTACCACCTATCTGTCTCTCTCCAACTCCCTCTTGGCTCACATGTATAGCCTTGGATTCCAGAGTATCAGGTAAGAAGAGGAAGAAGAAAAAAAAAAAAAAGAGAGACAAAAGCACACACGCACACACTTCTCAGTTTGCTTATGATTTATATTCTACATGCAGGGCGTCTTCTTTATGTTTCTTATCCAGCAGATCACCTTCATTTTTTTTACTTTATAAATTTTGAACTGTGTGGCAAAAAATACTGTAATGAAAGTAAAACCTCTGTTGGGTTTGTAACTTCGTTGTCCCTCAGTGAGATCAGTGATGTATACTCGCTAGTGCTTACTTGCATTAGCTATTCTGCTCTGTCACCGTGAAGAAGTGTGTGATTTGCATGTAGTCAAAAGATCCAAATGAACGCTCTATTAATTGCAGGAAGAAACCTTTCCCACGGACAAAGGCTATAAACTAATTACATAAAAATGAAACTCATTCAAAAAAGGATTTATTGAATTGGTCGCTGACGCCAAAAGAACATACTTCACATTATATTATTGCTCTATTACTAAAGCACATCTTAAACCTTCATTTTTTTTTATATATATATATTCTTAAAATATTGATAAAATATTTTACCAAAAATTATTGCAGAAGTGCAAAGCTAAATCCAAATCGAATGGTACATTTCAAAAAGAGCATACTATAGTCAAGTGGGTAGACTTTGGTAAAAAAAAAAAAAAATGTTCACTTTTTTCTTGGAAGTGTTTTTTTTTTTTACAAAAGGAATTAGAAAAATTACAGATCAGTGCTGCTGAAAACTCTCTTTTTTTCATAATATTTAACTTGTACCTTTAAGGTGAGAATTGAATAGAATAGAATAGAGCTACGGCAGCATCCAGTGAAAAGGTTGAACAGTGATGTAATAGGAAACAAAACAAAAGAAAAAGCACAACTGAACCAATTTTGTTAATCTGCGGCGCCGTGGGAGCTAAAATATCACTCTGGATCAGATAGATGCCATGCATAACGGCTGAAATGTGCTTTTTTTTCACACCGTCTATTGAAGAAATACGAACATTGCAGGAGAGATTATATAATATAATATATAATGCAATTTCTATAGACTACAGTTGTGTAAAGTATTAATATGGCATAAGGACAATGATAATATAAATTAATAGCATAAATTGGACAAGTTTGGCTGGGCGGATTTTATTGCAAAACGGGTCACATCTGGCCCCCGGGCCGTAGTTTGCCATGGTTTGGTATAGGGTGATAAGATGCTATTATTACATGGAAATGGGTATATGAGCAAATGAATGGTTAAAAACAAATGTTATATACACGTATATACTCATTTTTTTTTTTTTTTTTTTTTTTAGTTTACAAGGCTAAGGTCTAATAACTGGTGGCATTGCAGTTAAAGAAGCAGACTTCGGTCCGCAAGGCACCGAGTTTTAATCTGCTGCCAGGTTGCCACTGAGATACTCTGAGCATAGCAACGTCTTGACCCAGTGGGCTCACCACCCACAGAAAGGCTCACAATATGGAGCTGAGATTTGAGTGGTGCCGGCGGCCCTTGTAACCCGGTAACAGATAAGCAGATGAAGATGAATGACTAAAAGTCCAATAAAAAAAATAAAAAAGTCTAAAAAAAAAAAACAACAATAAAGCTCCAACCAAGACCATCCAGGAGAAACCACAGGGCCTTAAGCCAGACTTTGGACACACTTTTTCAAAGATAAAACCAAGTGTTGCCACCTTTTCATTTGTTCTCCCTGCACGTTACACTCAAGTAAAAAAATGTTTTTCGGTCTCTGCCAACACAGAGTTAAGTAATTTTTCTCTTCCAAATGTTTCCCTTTTCATGGGTCGTGTAATAGGAGCAGTCAAGATAGGATATAAAGGTAAAGAGAACCACTATTACCACCACCACCCTCCTCCCAGGGAGATTGTCACAAACAATCCCTCCCCTTTCTCTGTCTTCCTAGCACGGCGTTGATACACATGTTCTATGTCCGAGTCGACCATGATGTTTCTGCTGTGATCCCGCCCCTCTCCCCCACACCAATATGTCCCCTCATCTCTTGTCCGTCTTAACCAGTCACACACACACCAGACTCCACCCTTAATCTCTACGTTTTGTCTTAATTCAGTGTGTCTGCCAGATATAAAGCCCCGAGACTGGTGTGGTTTTAGTCATTTCTTGACTCCTCCCCCCCCCACTGTCCTCACCATCCACAAACAGGAATGCGATCTGGCAGCGCGTGCTGTGTTTTCTGTAAATGTAGAGACTCTCGATCCTCCTTCTCACTACACTTTACATAAACTGAGCACTTTCCCTTCCCTGTTGATGTTGCTGTTACTTCACATGAGTGTTTGCCAAAAAACCTCACATCTACAATGGGCCTATTCCTACTTTCTTAACTAAATATGCAAGAACGGAGTTTTTTTTCAAACCCAAGAAAAGGTATAAATTGAATCTCAAGGTGGCTGGTATTTTAAAAAAAAAATCTCCAGAAAAACTATGACCATGAAAGTAAACTTTGGGTTTTTATGATGATTTGACAAAAAAAAAAAAAAAAAAACTGTATATAAGAAGTGGACATAGTCATGAAAAGCCAGTCAGGAGCAGACCCAAGTTGTTCTTGTGGTTTGGAAATGGTACTCCAAACAAATAGAAGTCTTTGCAAAATGTCAGCTTTTACATTCTATATTATAAACTCTCAGTGAACATTTAATTATGTAAATGTTGATGCCCTTTAGAGTTAAAGAGGGGATGAAGAAACACAGTGGAAAGAGAGATAGTCAATGGTTTTCTATGAGGATTTTTGATATCAGTTTTCTACTAAATATGATCATAACTTCCCAAATCAACATCATAACTGCAGTTATTGTCCAAGTATTAGTCTTTATTAAGGCTTATAGCAGTTCAGTCGTACATTTTGGGATCAAACCTGTGTATGTGAAGTGGGAGTCTTGCAGCTGCACTTCTTTAACTCTGTGTAAATAACAGAGGGTTTTATTCTATACTTTACATACAGCCCATAAGCCCAATGTTGTGGAGCAATAAAACTAGTGCTTTTATTAAACGCAAGCCACTTTCTATTAACGTGACTTTCATCGTCGCAGGTGATCGCAGAGATTGAGGCTGTTTAGAACTGTTTACAAAAAAAAAAAAAAAAAAAAAAAAAAAAACCCCAAAAAAAAAAAAAAAAAACTCCCTAAAATTGCTTATTTTGCCCAGACTTCTTTCCAATGGAGTAACTTCTGACTCACACTGAGCAGTCGGGGTCCACTTCCGGGGATTTTTCATTTCAAATTAGTTTGGAACGACATCCACTTTTTATATACAGTACACAGATTTGACTCACCATACCTTTGGTTCTTTTTCATTGGCCTATTAATTTCTCATGAACAGCTCAGCAATTTTTTTCTCCTTTTTTTGACTCCATTCATTTTACTTTTTTTAAACGTAGCTGGACATGCTCTTGAAACTCATGTGAAACGACTGAATCTCTTCACACCTTCCTCCACATCCCCAGTCCTGTCAGAGTAATCGTTATCGTACTGTATGTTCACTCAAAACTGTCTTTTATCACTTTTTTTCATCTTTTTTTCCCCCCTCTCTCCAATCTGAACTCCCCTTCTCCTCGCTCTCGCCTCCTACCCCATCTGCTTTCCACTCCTTGTTCTCCTTCTCTGATCTGTTTGGCTCTTTGACATGTACGTCCTGTGTTGACAGACGGCTGCCCCGGACTTTGCAACAACAACGGGAGGTGCGTTCTGGATCAGAATGTCTGGCACTGCATCTGCCAGTCAGGATGGCGAGGCCTGGGGTGCGATGTAGCCACAGAAACGCTTTGCTCAGATGGGAAAGACAACGAAGGAGGTAAAACAACAACAACACGACTTTACAAATAGCCTTTTGTTTAGGGAATGCGACTTCTGTCTGAGAATGAATGTAACATGCAAAGTGCCAGTTAGCAAATTAGCTTTGATGTGGCTCCTCAGCACCGGTGCAAACAAACAAAAACAAATCAAGCATACATAAAACATCGACTGCAGAAAATATGCGAATGTCGCAACATTATGCTTCCAACGTTTTTGCGCTACAGAGCAGTTAGATGTCTCATACTATTTTCAAGGACCAGTCGTTAAGTTGTGGTAGAAAAAAAACCCTTTAATAGAATTAAGTGTGTGTGTTCTGAAATATTTTCCTACCTATAAAATATTCCTACCCAAATTAACTGTGCATGGGCACACAAGAATTACTCAAGTGCACACAGCCTATAACTTTCTGCTACCAGGCCGGTATACAAGGTTAGAATCTTGTATCAATCACTCTGCGTCATTTTGAGTTTATTGTTGTTGTCTTCACACTAAAAAAAAATCCCAATCAAATATAGGAGCCAAAAAGGAAACATCATTTCATCTCTGCAGCCCACGGACCAGTACCGGTCCCCAGCCCAGTCGTTGGGGACCACTGCATTAAAGCATAAACCAATTATAAAGACTTCCTTAGGCTCCATACATAAATTACCCAATAAGCTGCTTGGCAGGCCAATCAGAGAGACCTGAACTTTATAAGTGTCAACTTTTAACTTGGAGGACACGCCATTTTCCTAGAATAAATTCATATAGGGAGTTACTGTCTTTTTGACAGGATAAGTCCCCTGTCAAAAAGATTCCCCTTCTCTGGTTCTTGCAAGAATATGCACCTGTCTTTTCTGTTGTCAGGCCCAAACACATCCAGGTCACCAAAGCTTGACTCTGTCCTCGTGCCCTTCTGTTTTCCAGATGGAC
>JAFBJS010001800.1:0-43274 GCA_016785265.1 Paraplagusia blochii
TCAATCTGAGGAGACAGAAAGAGATTTCTGAAAATGAAAATGGAAAACAGTCTCTGACCAAAAAAAAAAAAAGTAGTACAAGAGATTAAGTTTTTTTTTCTTATAAGAATACCACACAACCTACTGTACTCCAAACATATAGGATAAAATACATATTTTTTTATTCAAACAAATAATTTATCCTACATTTTTTCTTCATGTCAGATTATTGAACTGTAAAACAAAATGTGGAAAAATATTGTGTAATAAAAATGTACTCCTCGAAATTGTGATGAAAAGTCACTAGGGAGGAGGTTAGTATACTTTCCAACAACTTTCTTACGTAGAAAGACACGCCGTACTGTATTGTTTATTTTATAGAAATGCATTTGTGTTTGTTATATTGTAATATTCCGTATTGTTTATTTATTTACTTTTTTGGTAGAATACCTTTCACCATTAGTATTTCCTTCAAATGAAACATATTTGAGAAACGAAGAGCGTGAACTGAATTGAACTGTTTTCTCCCATGTTGGTCAAACACTTGAATGCAGCTAATTCTAACTACGCTACGTACTTGTACTCAGGGCGTGACGTTACACAATAGTTAATCTTCATGGTTACTCATGAGTCTACTCATCTTGTGAATGTGTGGAGATACCAGTCACATGACCGCCTGTCAGACGATAATGACGCCGTAGTAACAGAGCAGACCGATCCATGTCCACAGGTTGACTGACAGTTTCCTGTCTGATGTAGTTATTCATTACAGATGTGAAAAAAATAAACACCAACAGCTGGACTTTAGACGGAGCCGACCTGAAGGGCTCATTTAAGTGTTTGGCACAGACGAAGGCGACATCGATGGATTTCCCAAAACTTTGCACTTTTGAAACTTTCCAGCAGGTGTGCAGCCACTATGGCTACGGTGGAGACCTGGAGGACGTGATGGAGCAGGAGTTCAAGCGGATTAAAGGTAATGATTGAGTTCAGTCATGAAGGAGGTTGAGCGGGAGGAGAGACAGGGACACCGAGAGCAGACTGTGTCTCTCCTGGGTGGAAAGTTGGATTTTGTCACCGTGCCAACGAGTTGCCCTCGGTCCACGGACCTTCACTGTGGAGTTAACGCTCCTTCTACCCGATGAATATCGCGAACAGCTCTTACTTGGTCTCCAAGCCCAATTCAAGGACAACAACAATACTACTGCCACTGCTACTATTACTTCTACTATTACTAATTGCATCACGACTACTTCTATTACTAATGTTTCTATTAGTATAACTACCATTACTACTTCTACTATCGCTACTGCTGCTTCTATTACTACTTCTATTACTAATGCTTCTACTACTACTTTTAATATTACTACCACTACTGTTAGTATTACTGCTACTACTACTACTACAAGTATCACTTACTGCTTCTATTACTACTACTATTACTATTAGTAGTAGTTTTTGTAAAGTTAATTAGTGAAGTAGTAGTAGTATTACTGCTACTATTACTATTACTACTATATTTACTACTACTTCTATTACTTCAATTGCCTCTATTACTACTACTGCTATTACTACTTCTACTACTGTTATTACTTTTACTGCTATTACTACCAATACTGTTAGTATTACAACTACTTTTCTCTACTCCTCTACTACTCTACTTACTACTACATTATCACCACTAATACTAGTACTGCTATCACTACTTCTAGTGCTATTGCTATTAGTACTAATCTACTAATCATAAAAATAACTATTATAACTACATATACTACTAGTAATAATAATTAGTGTTGACATTTTAGTGATACCTACAATAAAGTCGTTCTGCAAAAGTTTTAATTCTGGGGCTCATTACAATGCATTACGTTAACTTTGACTGTGTGCCATTACAAACACAGAAGGTAAATTAAACTATCTAAAAAAAAAATTGACGTTAACATCTAAACAGTTAGACTTTGCTCAAACAGCCAATTGGCAACACCAGGCTGGTAACGTTTACAGAAGGATCTTAGCCAAAACAAAATGAGAGAGTTCCAGCAAACAACAAAACAAACACCGAAAAGAATGCAGTGGAACAATAGTAGGGAATTTAAAAGTGCTGCATATTGGGTAGACTTTACAGCAGATACCATAAAACAGCGGTGTCAGAACAATGGGTTCCACACCTTCTGGAAATAACCTTGTGGATAACATTTGCAGTGGTGAATGTGCTCCATCTCAGCAATAAAAACATTTCACTGAGCTGACTTTAGCCACAAGGGGGAAATGGAAAGTTCCAGTTTAGCAGTATTAAATTCTAGCTGTAAACATGGCTGATATGTGAGGCTGTTTTTGATAGGAATGGAAGGCCTTTGTCACGGTAAACAAATATCAGCAGGATGCAGTCTGGCTGAAAGTTAGTACTGCACTGCTGTAAATACATCATAGCACAAGTTGGTCAGTACAGGGTATCGTCGCAATAAATGTGGCAATAATTTGTGTGCATCGCAGCATCTATCACACACTGAAGGAATGGAGCAAAATAACTACTGCAGTTTTTCTTGTTTTTTTTTTTTTTTAATGAAACAGGAATAACTTACCTGGACCATGCTGCCACCACCCTGTACCCAGAGTCTGTGATCAGGAACTATGCCAACGACATTTCAAAGAACCTATACGGTGAGAGAGCTGATGTTTGTCTAAGAATTTATTGAACACATTGTCACCTATCTGACCACAAACGTCTTGTTTTTGGTATACTTCACTATAGTTTAGCATAAAACTCCTCTTGCGTTCTACATTCCTAACAAACATCTTATGTATCAACAGACTTTGATGTGGTTATTTACTGCAGTGTACCCCAACCTTTTTTGCACCACGGACCGGTCATTTTTTGGTGTTCTGAAATATCTTCCTACCTATAAAATTTTCCTACCTGAATTAACTCTGCACAACAAGGATTTCTCAAGTGCAGCCAGCCTATAACTTTCTGCTACCAGACTGGTATAAAAAGTTAGAATCTTGTATCAATGACTCTGCGTCATTTTGAGTTTATTGTTGTTGTCTTCACTGAAAAAATATTTCCTAATCAAATATAGTTGCATTATTGATGATGGAATCCTAGCCATTCTATTGTTCAGTTCTTTTGTTAATATTGGTATGCATCAAGTGTTAGTAATAGCCATATGGGGCCAATAGGAAACATTATTTCTCTGTGGCCCGGCACCAATTCACCCACGGACCGGTACCAGTCCCCAACCCAGTGGTTGGGGACCACTGATCTACTGCATTGTTTTCCTTTTAACTTTTAAAACTAAGAGTCAACAGAAAAAAGTTTGGAAAACTCTGTTTAGACCATAAGCTGCTGCTCCCACATTTAATCTTTATATGCAAATGTATTTTTCTGACATTTTAATATTTTACAGTATATTATTAACTCTCCCATGTGAGAATTAGTAGTACTACAGTACTGCTTTAAGTTCACTGACTCAACCTGTCTAATAACTGCGAATCCTGGGGAAGGAAAGCAAACTTCCATGTCATTGTGCCATTGTGATTCACACCAAATATTGACAGATCTAAACCCAAAATTAAATAGATTATCTGAGTATGCTCTCAAGATGTTCAGCCCAAAGTGGTGGCAAACAAAAAAATATGTTGTTCCTTTTGTAACAATATTATAATTATATTTTATTATCATAGTATAAAATTTTATATACAGATACTTATCAGATACTTATCAAAAGCAACTTATAACAGAAAAAACGGTATGTATATAGTTTCTGATTTGTTTTTTTTATTCAGTGTTAAGTGATTTTTTTTTTTTTTTACAGGAAACCCACACAGCCATCACACCAGCAGCAGATTGACACATGACACCGTGGAAACGGTCAGATACAGGTGAAATCAACAAACCAGCCTGTGTCAGACCCTGCAGTACCACCTCTCAGGTTCAGATGGGTTAACCGCAGACCATTTTCTTACAGAGTATTGCAGCATTTCAATGCCAGCCCGGAGGAGTACTCTGTGATTTTCACTTCAGGTTGTACAGCCGCCCTGAAATTAGTTGCAGAGTGCTTTCCCTGGAGGCCACAGGCCGAGAGTGAAGCGGGGAGTTACTTCAGCTACCTGACCGACAGTCACACCTCTGTTGTTGGCATAAGGGGAGTGACTTCTGGCCGCGGGGTAGTTTGCCTCCCTGTGTCCCTGAAGGAGGTCGAGAGTGGCGCAAAGTGTAAGCGTCAGGGTGAAAATGCTGTTTCCTCAACCCCGCACCTGTTCTGTTACCCGGCACAAAGCAACTTCTGCGGGAGGAAGTATTCCCTCAGCCTTGTTAAAGGCATCCAGGCAGGACGGCTTTATCCATCTTCTGACCATGAAGGCCACTGGTATGTGCTCCTTGATGCCGCCTCTCATGTCAGCTGCTCCCCGCTAAACCTACAGGACTGCCCCGCAGACTTTATTTCCATCTCCTTCTACAAGATATTTGGCTTCCCTACAGGATTGGGGGCCCTTCTGGTCCGTAACAGTGTGGCAGGAATACTAAAAAAGACATATTTCGGTGGAGGCACAGCAGCAGCTTACCTTTCTGGAGAAGATTATTATGTGTATGCTACAAACATCTCTGACAGGTAAAGTACAGTACAGCACAAGCCTGCCAAATCCGAGATATCCTTAGAGCCCACAGCTGCTTTTTAACTCCTGCATGCACAATATAAAATGTATTGTGTTTTTTTTTTTCCCTATTTAATTCAGATTTGAAGATGGGACAGTCCCTTTCTTGGACATTGTTGCGCTAAATCACAGTTTTGATGCTCTTTATAAAATAACAGGTAGTGTCTGTTAGTATTAATTAAGCTGTGTACGATGAGGGTTTTAATATTATGTAACATAATCATGACACCTGATTTGTATTCCCTTTTCTCAGGAGGCATGCTTAACATCCAGCAGCACACCTTCGGCTTGGCACGCTATACTTACATGCTGCTGTCAACCCTTTGCCATGGCAACGAGCAACTGGTGGCTCAGATATACACTGAAGGCCAGTTTGAGAGTCCAGGCACACAGGGAGCGATCCTCAACTTTAACCTCATGGATTCTCATGGACAAATAATTGGTTATTCTCATGTACATTGAGACGCTATAGCTTTTTCTTTCCCACAGTTGTCACATTACCTCATGTTTATGCAAAGGACGTGCAAAGGAATAATCAAACTCCCCTGTCTCCCCTGGTTCAGGTGGACAGAATGGCAAGTTTGTACAATATTCACGTCCGCACAGGCTGCTTCTGCAACACCGGAGCCTGTCAGTTCTACCTCCAAATCACCAGTCAGCAGATGAAGAGAAACCTGCAGGTGGGACTCCTCTTTGGGATGAGATGAATGTCAAAAGTCTTTCTGGCTTGGGGTCAATGAAATAAAACACTGAAACATCTCTTTTCCTCCAGGCCGGCCACGTGTGTGGAGACAACATAGACCTGGTGGAAGGATGTCCAACCGGGTCTGTCCGCATCTCCTTTGGATACATGTCGACATTTGAGGACTGTCAAAAGTTCCTGAAGTTTGTTTCCGAGGTCTTTGTAGAAAAACCCGTCAAAGTGGATGAAGCGAGACTAGAAAAACTGAAAACAACTTGGTCAGCTTCAAATGAGTGCATCCCTCCCAGGTTTCAAATCACAGTTGAAGAGTCATTGAAGGAAGATGAGGAGGAATCCCCAGACGTGTCGCAGGAAGAATTGGGAAACAGCGATCCGGAATTCCACGAGGAGTCCCGTACTCTCACAAACATCTTCATATATCCCATAAAATCATGTGCCGCTTATGAGGTTCGTGCATAACACAGCCCTATCTATTTATGATTACACACCAATAAACACTGCCCCCCACTGGTATTCGTGAAATATTAAAAACAGTTAAGTATACTGTTTGTCTGACTATAGCTAGATTCTAAAGATACATGTAAACAGGTCAGCTTAACTTGAATAATTCATTTATTCGTCATTTATTGTTCAATTCCTTTCAAGGTTGTAATAAGTGCTAGAACCAATCCCAAAAGTCACCAGATGGGGGCAACATGCACCCTGGACAGTTTTTTTTTTTTTTTCGTAAGACCATTTAAAGGTTATTCCCACTACAAATCAAACCTGTGACCAGTTTCGAGTATGAATTAATTCAGAATATTTTGAAAACAAAAATTTGTCTCGTAAGTCAAATTTAGTCACAAACCTTTGCAACCCAAATCAATAGACATTATTTGTAAATCACTGACCATAATTATCAAAGATGTTTTTATTGTTGTTGTTATATATGAACAATTAGTGATACAAGATGACCCCCAAAAATCTCTTGCAACCAGCATGAGGATATGCGACACAGTTTTTGTGTCACATACCGCTGTAATGCCAAAATCTGCTCAAATTGGCGCTCAACTACAAAGAGAAGAGCAGCAGTGTTGGATTTTATAACAAATGGCTCATTATAAGGATGTAACCTTGTTAAAGTGATCACTCTCTGAAGTAGGTTTACATCAGTTCGCCTCCAGACAGTCCTTTAAGCTTTGAAAGCTTCTGCTTTGAGAGTTCTGAGGTGTTGGTGGAAGTAGAGTTGAAGCCACGGAAATTTAACAAGTTTAACCTAAAATCTTGGACATCATTTGTCTTTTGGACACACCTCAGAATCACAACGTGTCATTGTGTCTCAGTGAAACTGTCCTATAAGACTGGGACATCCCAAGGGCTCAGTAAATTATTTTAATATCACTGGGTCTCAGAAGTACCGGTACTAGAAATTTAGTGACTTTATTAGAATATGACTTTAAAGATGTTTACCATGCAGGACTGTGTATTTTTCTTTCAAATTGTATCTGACTTAATTAAAGCAGTTAATATAAAATATAAGCTAGAAATGGAACAGAGTACAGATGTACATAACTTCCATATGGAGCAGTGTGATTTGGGTGTTAGTGGTGGAGAGTGCTACCTCTGCAACAGACAAGAGGGACAAGAGGATTAAGCCAGAAATGGGAAAAATGTCCATCTTTTTTTTTTTTTTTGAAAAAAGAAAAATTTGCTATTAAAAACCGATCTGATCTTGACAAAGGTTCTAAATCTCTACATAGCAGTGATGACCTAGCCTTAGCACCAGGCATATCACTCTAAAACAGTGACAGTGGTCAGCTGAGCTGGTTGTGTACATGAACTAAGTCCAGATTTATACTGTTCTTGTGCAGGTAAAGGACTGGCCATTGGGAGAGAGGGGCTTGCTTTACGACAGGGGCTGGATGGTGGTAAACAGAAACGGCGTGTGCCTGAGTCAGAAGAGAGAAACGCGTTTATGCCTAATTCGCCCACAAGTGCATCTGCACTCAAACAAATTGCTCCTGCAGGCATCAGGTCAGACAGCCTGTCAGAGGCTCACTGAAAATAAACATGTCACGGAGAAACAACACATTTAACCTGCAGGTGAATAAGTAAATGTTGTCTTTATTTGTTTCATTTATTTCTTTTTTTGGTTTCCCTGCAGGGATGGATACCATTTCAGTTCCCCTGGAAAACAATGTCAGCGCAAACTATCGACGGTGTCAGAGCAAAATTTGTGGTGACAGGTAAGCCAGAAATGTTAAAATATATAACGTCTCCGCCCCAGGAACTACTCCACATTTCAGCTGTTCTTAAAATATGAGGGGGAGTCAGAAAGTTCTAAGAAAAAGTATATGGCATCAATAATGTCCAAACAGGAGTCCAGGCACTCACAATTCAACAGTTCTTTCCATTTTCAGTTTTTGTCAGGCTAAATGTTGCAATGCATGGGATTATTTTAATAAATAGAGCAAATGTTTACACTGGAAATGACTTTGTTTAACCAAATACTTAGCTAAGCCCTTATCTAATAATCACATGATATGATAGAAATTTTAAATTTACCATATGTTTTGTTTCTTTACTAAATCCATAAGTTCTATGCATTTTTATTATTGTTTCTTTAAGACTGTTTTGACTTGATCCCTTTTGTTTGATGCATCTATAAATCAGTGCGATGCTCCTGACAGTAACATACAAAAGATTTAAAATTTATTTTCATGGAAAGATAATAAAAAATAAGGATTGAGACAGTATTATTCACTCAAGCACTTTATATAATAAGATACGTTTCATTTTTCCATACTTCGATTAGATGTTATGACTAAGAGTAAGCAGAATTAGCTGGATTTCCCCGAGGGCTGACATGAGATAGTCACCTGTCTTCCTCCCTTTAGGGTGGAGACTCTTGACTGTGGGGATGAGGCCGCTTTATGGCTGTCAGACTTCCTGGGACAGCCATGCCGATTGATAAAACAAAATCCTAATTACACCCGAGACATGAAAAGACATGGAGGTAAAGTGCATACCAATGTTTAAACCTACTCTGGATGGCCTTCGTAATTGTATTCTGCCTTCATTTGACAGAATAATGCAAGGCCACGTTGCAAGTTCTAGTAGTTGTGACCTTACATTTCTTCCTACTGATTAGTAGGTTTTGAAAGGCTTCTCTTCATTTTTTTAAGCAGCTATGTTCAAGGCAAACATTTAACATGTGAAAAAAGTGAGAATTCAGAAACGGATTAGATATGACTAACACCATTCAGATAAACTCTATTTATATGAGTTAAGGATCACAAGATCCTCTGTGACGCCAGCATGTTTGAGCAACTAATGACACAAGACAAAGTTCTTTGTCTTAATTTACAGTCTTCATAGGGCGTTCTACTTTCACATCAGTCGGAACATGTGTAAAAACCATGGTTGTACACTTTAAATTGTCTTTAGTCAGCCTTATGTCTTATAAGATGTGTTAAAATGTGATCATACATCAGATGTTTGTTCATGGTCCGGCCAGCATTAAACCACAGGGATCAAAAGGAATTTCTGAACTAAATCTGGGTCCTGGCTTGAAAGTTTTTCCTTTGACTGTGAATAACACCATCAGAGATGTTATATTGGAGAGACTTTTATGTAGATCCACAAAAGCACTTCTTAATCCTTCAGGGAAAGAACCAACGTTACTGTTTACAAAATTTCTTAGGTTTCTTAGGTTTCTTCTTTTATCTTTGTCAGGTGGTTTACTAATCAACTAATGCATGGAGTTGCACATTAATCCATAAACAAACACAGTCCCACATCAGAGCATATCTCACTAGAATCTTATGAACCTTTCCAACAATGCTGTCTTTCATAATGATAAACTAGACCTGTCATTCATTTCTACCTATACCAACCAGCCAGCAGCCTGGACTTTACCCCTTCAATCTGTCTGTTACCACAAATAGTTACATATGTGTTTTTATGTCCAGTTTACTATATACTGTATGTATCTCCTTATGTCGTTCCAATTCTATATGTTATATATAATTAATATATATACTCTAAACATACATATATAGTACATAAAAGTATGAAAACATACAGTATATACAGAAAAAAATATTAGTTGACTATTAGTCAATTTTTTTTTTCATTTTAATGCCTGGTACTAATGACATGATTGACTGATTATCTAAATCAGTGTTCCCCAACCTTTTTTGCACCACAAACCGGTTAAATGTCTCAAACTATTTTCACAGACCGGTTGTTAAGTTGGGCAGATAAATACCCATTAATAAAATTTAATTTCCGGTGTTCTGAAATATTTTCCTATCTATAAAATCTTCCTACGGATTAACTGTGCATGAAGGATTTCTCAAGTGCACACAGCCTATAACTTTCTGCTTCCAGACCAGTATAAAAAGTTAGAATCTTGCATCAATGACTCTACATCATTTTGAGTTTATTGTTGTTGTCTGCAATGAGAAAATATTTCCTAATCAAATATAGTTGCAGTATTGATGATGGAATCCATTCTTTTGTTCAGTTCTTTTGTTGATATGGGTAAGGAGTGGAAGTAATAGCAATATTGGGCCAAAAGGAAACATTATTTCTCTGACACCAAGCACCAAGGGTCCGTGGGTGAATTGGTTGGGGACCACTGATCTAAAGAATACATTGAGCACGAAAACATGGAATCCCTGAAAGCACTGTTTTGACAGAAAAATGCCAAAACCATCACAATTTAAGTGATAAAGGATTATTTTTCCATGACTCTTTATATAAAATCTAACAGGACAGCACATATTATGCAAGACATTCATGTTGAGATATGCATTAACCATATATACTTGTTATGCATTATAGAAGTGTTAAACCTCCAGAGTGAGTTGTTATTCATGCACTGGTTAAACCAGAGATTAAAGTGTTTTTCTTCTTTAACTGATGACTCCCGTAATATAAAGTTTTGCCTTTTAGATGCCACCTACACATCTCTCTCCCTGGTGAATGAAGCTCAGTATCTTATGATCAACCGCGCCAGCGTGAAGCTCATTCAGCAACAGATGAGCAGCAGGTTTGGCCACAGAATATAGCATTGAGAGCATGCACCGCATGAGTGAGAACCACCAGCATCTGTTGACGCACCAGCATCTACGTTACAGCGGGTCTCACATGTAATTTCCATCCGCCTCTATCTTCAGACAGGAAAAATTTCAGAGTGATCCGCTCCTTGACACACAGAATGTCATTAGCCGCTTCCGAGCCAATTTAGTCATCAGTGGTGTAGAACCATTTGAAGAAGATAATTGGTTGCACTTGATTATTGGCAACACCCGGTTCATGGTGAGCTGACATTATGAGATAAATGTTGAAAACCTCTTTTCCATGCAGCCATAGAGAATATTTCTGAATTAAAAATCTTTCCTTTGTGATATACCCAAAGATTACAGGTCAGTGCGGAAGGTGCCAGATGGTTGGAATAGATCAGGAAAGTGGGACCAAAACAAAAGAACCACTAATGTCTCTGTCTGCTTATCGCAGTGGGAAGGTCAGTCAAAAACAGTTGGTTGAACCTTGATGGTAGCATCTTTGTGCTGTGTGCAGACACAGGTTATACTACATTTAACAAACACTTATATGCAAAGCGAAATACAGATTATGTGTGTGTGGAGAAATATCGAAAAAAACTATTCTTTATCTGGTGTTTGTACATTTCCAGGTGACTTTTGGCGTGTACCTGACCCAAAAGCTTGAAAACTGTCCCCCGGCTGCCTGCGTCCTTTCTGTTGGCTCCTTTATCCAGCCAGTGCTACAAAGTCCTTGAAATGATCATCTGCAGCAACATCTTCTTTTATTCACGTCTGTGACATCCCAGGCCCTTACCAGTCATTTCTGTACAGAACCTCCAAAGGATCACCTGTCAGACCGTGTGAGAATTTTTTTTCATACATTTCTGTTCTGTTCTGTGTCCCTGGTGGCTTTTGTTCTCTGAAGTGTCCTTTTCATACCAGAGCATTGAAGATTTTATTCCATCTCGGCCTGTTTTGATGGGAAATGTAATGAGATTTTTGGTGTTTTTTCTCCTTTCCTCTCTCATTATGATCTTAACACGTGTAGCAAAGAATATGTAAAATATTAATTCCATGAATAAGCTGCTGCTATTTGTCAAAACAAGTCAGGCTGGATATTTTAATTTCTGTTCATGTTAACCTCCCCGCAGTCCCGCAATGCTTTTGCTCATGAAAGTTTATCTTGCTATTTATTCCAAACACAACACTCTTAGTGCTGCTGGCAGAATTTGAAACACGTCCGCACTCCTCCACCGCTCGGCCCCCCACCCACTGGAAAAAAACAGACACTGTGCTGAATGTGTGTTCCATGTGGAACTGAAATGGACATGGTGGTTTTGCAAGGACAGGACGGCTAATATTTTAATGCAGAAGCAATTAGTCTGAAAAGGGTAGCCACTGAAATTATATTCTTAGGGAATTGTTTGTGTAAATTAAATATATCTGCTGAATCTGATAAGGTCTGGATTATTAATCTTAACTATTTTAGCACGTCTAGTTAAATATAATACATTGTGTGGTTTATACGCGTTTTAAAGGCTTGCCAAAGATAAACTACTCTGAATGAGGATAATAAATTTGAAGATGTCCTATTGTCCTCAAAATAGACAGTGGAACAGATGTTGTCCATGTTGTGGCACTGACGTGTGATTTTTGATGGTCACAATGAAAATCAAATGTCTGTGACATTGGAAGTCACTGCATGGCATTCATGTCATTTTCACACTCAACAGGCCCTATCTAATTCACCCTGAGTCTTTCTTCAGCATTCAACTCATCTGTACCTCCTGCTGGTGCTCATGATGTATAGCAGTCTGTAGACCTTGGACAAAAAATTGAAATCATAAACATCTCCACTAGAGCTGCAGATGTTTATGATTTCATATTAAAATGTATACAGATGTTTAACCTGGGAATAAAATAAACATTTACATTGTTGCTCTGTTGTTAAAGTGGTTTAATTTTTTTTCTAGGTGATTACAAAGGTTGATTGATTTTTGATCATTTCACTTTTTGCCCATGTTTAGTATAACGCAACATCGAGCCATTTTGTGTTTAAGGTAATACTTCTGGTTTTCAGAAGTATTCATAGTGAACAGCAGTGTTTCTTCACTACCCTAAATCCACAAAACAGCCACTGCAAACCGTACCCAAAAATTATGTTGAACTAAAAAAGTAGATTACGAGTGGCAGTACCAGAGGACATTAAAGGAATAATCAAACTGCAAATAAAGAGTACTTTGGTGTTACTTTAATTGGCCTACAGATAATCCTTTAGTACCTTTTTAAGTGCAGGATTTCTGGCAATTGTTCAGTTCATACTGAAATGAACATAGCTAAGGGAAAAACCCCTCAGTCATGTATCATTCATCTTCATTCTCTTTTCCATTGGGAGGTCTTAGGGGCAGTAGTCTCCAAGACTGCCACCTAAATCTCACTGCACCATACTACAAGCCTTCCTGTGTGTGGTGAGTCCACTGATAGTTATGTGGGTCGGGACGGTGCTAAGCTCAGAGGCAACCTGGCAGGTGGTGGATTCAAACCAGAGGCCTTGCAGACCCAAGTTCACTTCTTTTTTTCTGTATCAGCACAACATCTGGCTCTGGAAAACTGAAAGATTTTTAGTAGTATTTTTTTTTTTTCAATCTTCGATGCTCTCTTTACTGGTGTCTCATTTGCCAGTGTTGCTGTTGTGGTTTGTTGTGTGCAGCAGATGACAATAATCTGCAGGAAAATATCCTTAAAAGTAAACAGCGACCAACAGCCTTATTTTCTTTTAGGCTTCGGTAAACACAAAATTACTCCTGAAGCTCTAGCAGCTACGATCATTTCTCTTGGTTTTAATCTGTTGGTTTTCTGTGTAAGTCCACTAGAGCTGCCATCAATATCTGTAGAACGCAACACGTGCACAAGAATATATCAAAAGAAGAGGAAATTAGTTTCTTAGGTCATATATCAAAAGAGTTCTTTTTGTAGCACTTGTTTCAGTGGTTTGTTGTGGTCTTGTGTATACTAAGTGTGTATACTACCCACTAAGACATTAAAACCCAGAGAGCTGGGGTTATGAGAGTGATATGAAGATGAACTGTTTACAACTTTGGATCCAATGCATTAATGCGAAAGGTCAGGCCTGTTCATTCATACTTTCACCGGGCAAATTTCCAACCCAAAAAACCTCCAACCCTCTGGCGGTGGGTGTTTTTATATGCTTTACAGTATTGATGTACTGTTATGCACCTTATATTTACAACATACTCAAAATATATTGGAGTTAAAGAATTGTGCATCATTTTGTTTTCTGGGTTATTGTGTGAAGAAAGAGAACAATATAATACATTTTATTTTTTAGGTGCCTTTCTGTCAGGCAAGGACAGCTTAGAATGAATAAAAACAGAGGACCATAAAAATATTCTAAATCATTTTTTTCTGCCTTATCACTACAATGACCCTTTTTTACTTTAAGGTCATTCACAGTATTTTTCTCATGGGAAATTGTTCCTAGTAATATGCATCCCCATAAGAGTTCTCTTTACTTTAAGCTATTTTATATATTTTAATAGACTTGTATTTCAGCTAATATAGTACTTTTTCTAATCTTATGTAAATAACATTTACTTTATTTAACTGAATATTCGGTAAAATTAAAAAAGTATCTTTCTCTTTAAATACATTTTTAACCATTAACGTTACTAACCTACCAAATGTATTAATCTATTTTATATATTTTGATAGACTTGTATTTCAGCTAACATAGTACTTTTTCTAATTTTACGTAAATTACATTTACTTTATTTAACTGAATATTCGGTAAAATAAAAAGTATCTTTCTCTTTAAATAAATTTTTAACCATTAACGTTACTAACCTACCAAATGTATTATTCATAACACTCGCTAACAACGTTGGCGGCGCTAGCTTAAAAAAAATGAAGAACCTCCTCTTCCTGTTATGAAACTGTACCTTGATCCAACTCCTGTTCTCTGAGGTCTAACCGTGTTTGGAATTGAATCTGACGCCACCGCCGACTCTTCGAACTGATTTATAAAACAATTCTAAGAGCGTCATGAAGAGGAGGGTCGGTAGACACGGTGACTCGGCTCCTCCGGGTGTGGAATCAGCTCAGAGGAAGAAGGTTCAGCAGCAACAGAGAACAGCAACGTGAGTTAGTCACTTAGTTCAACACAATCACTAAAACACAGCTTCTCTTCTACTAGCAACTTGGTTAAAACTCAAAGTCAGTGAAGTAGGTAATCTCTCCCAGCTGTTTTGCAACGCCATAGACAAAAACATTCGATTATCCAAAAAAAAAAAGTCTCTTATCCCGATCTGTTGCAAGTCTAAATGAAACAAATAGTTTCCTCCAGTATTTACATTACCAGCTTTCCATTTGTTGGCTGTGAGTTTTGATTTGATTAGATTCAACAGTGTTTACTGTACTGTGTGCACTCTATTTGACATAAAATGACAAGACAAACGATTTTCCAATATTCTATTGTATTCAGAAGATAATTATTTTACTGGCAATTTTAATTGTTTACAGTAATTGACATGTAAATGTATTTTGTCACTGCTATGTTTTTATTCTAAGTTACTTTTACAAAAATTGGAAGTATTTCTCATATAGAAATCACAAAGGTCATTCTCAATTTTTAATTTTTTTTAATCTGGCACTGAGACGGACATAAGCTTAAGTTAAAACCTAACCTGGCAGTAATGATTGATTAGTTCAAAGTTGGAGTGGTTACTTGTGAAGGCATGATGACATAGAAAAAAGACGACTTTGCTTAGTTACAGAATTTTTTTTCACCTTTTGGTTTGTCCATTTTTTCAGGGGTTGCCACAGCGAATCAACGTTTTTCCATCTCCTACTGTTTTCTGTATCTTCTACTCTGACTCCAACTACCTTCATGACTTCCCTCGCTGCGTCCATCAGTCTTCTCGTTGTCTCCTATCTGGTATCTCCATTTATAGCTTTGAATAAAATAGAGTAAAATAACTTAATTAACAGTTGGGGCAATTGGTGGCTTAATGGTTAAGGAAACCGACTTGGGTCCTTAAGGTCCCTGGTGGCAATGTCTCCACTCTTAGCTGTTCACTGTTCACTTTGGTGATGGGTTAAATGCAGAGGTTACATTTTGTTGTGTGCAGTGGTGTGAATTACAACGAAAAAGGGTTTCCTTTCCTTTCCTTTCCTTCCTTTCCATCCTTCCTTAACTTCAAAACTGGAGCTAAACTCACATTATCCATCCATCCATCCATCCATCTTCATCTGCTTACCTATTTCTAGGTCACAAGGGCAGCAGTCTCCACGACTGTTACCCAAATGACATTGTACCATACCAGGCACTCTTCTGCTCTGTTGAGCTCATTGCAAGCCAGTCGCCCTAGTTGGGATTAGAACTTGTCCTGGAGGAGAACCCTGGAGTTTTACACTAATGCCAAGACTTTGACTCAGGGCCAAAGTGAAGGCCTAAACTAAACGTATACGTCCCTATAAGCTAGCTTCCTTAATGATAACTTTGACAAACTTTTTTTTTTTTTTTCTAATCTTGGAGTTGGGAAAATACCTTATTTCGCGTTGCAAAACATTCAATGCTTTCTAAGCAATTCTAGTGTAATAAATCTATAATACCATTTTTACCTCTAAAATGACAAGCATTTTGGACCATTCCATTCATGTTTTTGCAAAACAAAGCCATATTTTTTCTGATGTAAAAGTAACAACATAAATGCATATGAATGTTTTTTGATTGGTCATGCTGCAAAAACCTGATAACTGTCTAGAATAGATACACAGGCACTGAGCAGGTGTTGCCTTAAAATCCTCAATTTCTTAGGTAATATACGTTGGAGGAATGAGGAAAAAGTAAGTGTCTTCTTTTTCTTAGAAGCAGTGCGTAGGATAGCTAAAAAAAAAACTGCAAAGTTGTGCAGAAGGTAAAATATTTTTTTCCTCATTCCCAGGCAGCTCCCTGAACCTTTGTTCTTGCTCTATGTATCAAAATGCAGTGTCTTGTTATGCTAGGAAATAAAAATCTAAATTGTTCTTGTTTGCTGCCATAAAGCCAGAAGGTCTATAACTTTGCAACTTACCATGGCTGCCAGAATAAGAACCTACAGATTCCAAAGAATCTTAAGAAACACCACACTACTAAAACATCTAAACTTCTAAAGTATCAACAGATATTTTTAATGAATTTAGATGGAATGTTTTGCTGCGTCTTAGATGGACGAGTAGACAAACCGTTTTAGTAATAAATAAACTTTGTCCTAAGAGGTTTCTCCTGGTAGGATTAGCGTAAGTAATTGGGGTCGGGGGGTTGGAATATGTAACTCATTAGTTGGCAATAGTGAATGCAACCTCCTCTCTGCTTTTGCCTTTAGGGACTTGAGACCTGACTCCAATGACTGTCTACTAATAGATTATTCAATTCCTCACTCCAATGTTCTCATATTAATCCTGTAGCCACAGGCTGGTGGGTGCACTGTTGTGTTCATGCCAGTGGACCTGAGTGCACATTACTATGAACATCTGCTGCAAAAAGTTTTATAGTTCTGTCAATGGCAGATGCCGCCTAACGGCCAGATGAGTCTTTTTATGTGTTTTGGCCCGTGCACCTACAGATGATTCCTTTAACACCAGCAGAGTAATGTGCGAAAACATCAAACAACCTTCACTTTGCTGATGCACCCTATACCCATGAGTCATCATATTCCCGCTCCTCGGCTTGTGTTAATGTTAAGTAGATGAGAAAAGAGAAGTTGGAGAAAACTGTCCCAACTCTGTCCAGAGATCTGGTGTCATGACCATAGTCCCTGTAGACTGAACCCCCAGACAAAAGCAGTTGTGCTCTGTTAGTTTCAGGAGTAACTTTGTTAGTAAGTTCTGGGTCCTATGTAGAAAATGACATGACAGGAGAATTGGAACAATTGTACAGCAGATGTCAGTGAACCAATCCAAATGGACCATAGGGGTAATGTGCACCTGAATGGTTGTTTTGTCTCTACGTGGCCATGCAATGGACGGGCAAACTGTTACCTCTCCTCACCCGAAACATATCCAGACCAAACAACCCAGCCAAAGCTGGATGTTACTAACACCAGAATCAATCAGAAACAGCATGGTGACAATAAAAAAAATCACTGACATCCACTCTTGGTGTCAATTGAGACAATGTGACAACGAGGAAAGCAAATTTAGGCAGTAGTGGCACAGGTTAAGAAAGCAGATGAAGCCTTGCAGACTCACATCTGCCAGGTTGCCACTCAGGTGCTCTGAGTATATCACCGACCCGACCCAGATGAATTATTGTGGACTCATTACAAGCATGAAGGCTGTGATTTGGGTGACAGTTGGCGAGACTGCTGCCTCTGTGACCTAGTAATGATGAGGATGAAGATGAGTGAACGAAGGAATAACCGTTAACCCAAGTGTGAACCTCATAGCCTTGCGAAAAAAAAAAAAAAAACTCTATTCTTTGTAATGTCGCTGTGTCCAATAGCTATATAAAATGTAATTTAGAGCTCGCTTATTCTCCATGCTAGGTCATTCTTACGCCAAAACCAATGTTTACCCAAAATGTGTCTATTAGCATGTGCTGCTTGTATTGACGTACTACAAAATAAACATAGCCATTGTAGTATAAGCACCAAATGTACTGTACGTAGCAGTTGGGTTGTTAGTATTCTAGCTGGCTAACATTTTTTTGTTGCCATTAACTCCTTAGCTTATCCACAACTGTGCTTTGATCCAAAGTTAGCAGATTCAGAACGCCAAGGCAATGTTCACAATTTGGACATACTTATCAATAACCTCCAAATAGTTAATAGTTTTAAGAGTTAGCACATTCCTTGCTTAGAGTTTAGATGAGGTAATGCCAAATACTAGCCAATATGTTAATCATTAGCATTTTTTAAATAGCCTTTTACTTAACAGCATGCTGTAACAAAGTCCCATCAGCTACCATTGTTGCAGAATCTGATTAGGGTTGGACCTCAACAATAAACATTACAGATATGCTTTCATACTGTGGGAACAGTATTAGAGGCCTTCACTTTGTCCCAGAGGCAATGTCTCTGTCTTTGGTGTGAAACTCCAGGGTTCAACTCCTGGGCAAGTACTAATTCCGGATAGGGCGGTTGGCTTCCAGTGGGCTCACCACCTGCAGGAAGGTATGATATGGTGCAATGTGATTTGGGTGTGGAGACTGCTGCCTCTGTGACCCTAACTCTACTTAACCAATCAGGATCTATTGGTCCATGTGTTTGATGTGAGGAATAGAGCTCCAGTATATATGAACAATATACGTGACAATAACAGGATTGACGTTACTAAAGTCAACTTTTCAAATGTAAATATATTGGCCCAGTGTAGTGATTGCAGTGACCCACTTACACCTGTACATTAAGCTTTTCATTTAAGATGTGATTACCTAAGACAGTTGTTTTTTTACTCTGACTGAAGAGAAATCTTAATGACTACAGATTCTTCTAGCTCCCTCAGGTCTGGAGCTTTTGTTAGTAATCACAATGTGTCTGCTGTTAGGTCCAGATGGTGGCTGAAAAGAGGCTTATTGGCCCTGATTGTTGCCTTCATTTTTGTTCCGTTTTCCCTGCGTGTTCTCCCAGAATTCATTCAGCATTTTGCTCACACTTACAGAGGTGAGTTGGATAAAACTCTGCCCGCTTCTTCACGGTACTGTTAACCCTTACGCTCCTTGCTGACAGCTGCCAATATCTCCTCTTCCTGTTTGTAGTCAGGCTGCCGTTCTTTGTTGACCTCAGCCAACCTGCTGAGCTCTCCCTTAATCACACCATCAACATGTACTTAACATCAGAGGAAGGGATCTCCCTCGGCGTATGGTGAGTAGAAGCCAAGTCCAACTAATAGAGCTCTTAAAGAACGATACTATTTTACATTAAAAAGTTAGCAGTCTTAGTTGTCTAATTACCAGTTTATAGGCTGGTTTTACAGCTGTGTTCTGAACTGTTGAAGGCACACAGTCCCTGAAAGTCAGTGGAAGGAGGCACAAGGCAAGGACTTGGCATGGTACCAGAGCACTTTAAGCAATGGAAGGCCAGTTTTCATATATCTTCATGGGAACACAGGCAATAGGTATGATGAATAATGCATTTGTATTATCACTGGGAGACTTTACGCACTGCCAGTTAGATTTATTCTCTCTTGCCTTGAAAAACACCAACACTTGTGTTTTACCTGAATCAGGGCAGCGCCCCATCGAATAGGAGTGGCAAAAGTGAGTGATCACACACAAGCATTCTAATATTTGGCTGCTCACTCGAAATATATATGTCTCAGTGGTGGTTATGATGAAAAAAAATGTTTTTGTTTGTTCCCTTTCAACAGCTATTGAGTGCCCTTGGTCATCATGTGCTGGTACCAGACTACAGAGGTGAGAGCGAATTAAGATATATGATCTTTGAAACTAAACCAAAAAAAAAAGAAGATTTTTCTTCCTGCTAGTTTTTCTCTAATTGAGTGGAACACAAATCTCTCACAAAGTGATCTCACCTAAGTAATGGTCACTTGTGGATAGTACTAAGATGCTCGATGGGTTGCAAGGCTGTTGCATGACAGCAGTTCAACCTCAGGTCAAATTCCTCAGCTTGTTTTCCTCTAAAATACTGCCATCGTGTGGCAAAAGCAAGTATCTGCAAGTTATGTCTGTTGAAAATGCTCATTGTGACAGGGTTTGGAGATTCCACTGGGGAACCGACTGAGGAAGGTTTGAACACTGACGCCATCTATGTGTTCAACTGGGTCAAATCACGCTGTGGCAACTGCCAGGTGATCTTCTGGGGACATTCACTAGGATCTGGGTAAGAAATTACTGTTAGAGAGAAAAAATAAAAATCCAACATGACACTGAAATATATCAAACAGAGTGAATCACATAAACAAAAACATGGTTTTACAGGGTGTCCACCAACATTGCAGTGAAACTGATTCAGCAAGGTAGGCATCGCATGCAGTAGAGTCCAGAAAACAAGTGTATACATTTTTTAGGTGTTTCAACAGCTGTTTCTTCTAGGTGTAGTTCTTGATGGCGTGATCTTGGAGGGGGCTTTCGATGCTGCTCCACAACATGAGACCGAACATCCATTTTCATGGGTATATGCATAAAACCTACATTTAGTTTGTTTGCATTTATTAATAATACATTTGAACTTAATTAACTTTTCCTACCTCCTAGTACTACTGGAAATTTCCAGGCACTGGATATCTGTTCCCATTTCCATGGGCAAACAACAAGTTAACCTTTACCAGTGGAGAAAAGTAAGATTGAATGATGCTAAAACAATGACACAGTTTGCAGCATTTCAGATGATACATCACTGAATAAGAATTCACTGTTAGTAATTACAATATTATTCACAATGTGTTTCTGTTTCTACAGTTTAAAAAAAATTAGAAGCCCAATACTTTTCCTTCACTCAGAGGATGATCCCGTGGTTCCCATTCAGATCCCTCGAAAGGTGTTCATACAGTACACTATGTGTTAGAAGACATGTTTGTAGTTTTAACTGCTTTTAAAAAAATCATACATTTTCTTTCTCCAGATGTATGAGATAGCAGTGAGCACGCAGAATAAGGAGCGAGTCAGGATGGTGTCTTTCGATGGTGCTATGGGTTATCTGCACAATGGACTGTACAGAGACCTCCAAACACCTGGCATCATAAAGTGAGACAACAATATCAAAACTCTAATTTTTTTCAACCTATTTTTTTCTGTTTTTTTAAGTACTTACAACCTACAAAGATTGATAAATTTTCTGACCCTGGTTCATAAATGTATTCCATCACCGAAGAGCACATCAAAGCCAAATAAATTTCAACATTTTATTTGTTTAATAATTTCTTTTAATGAAAATGAACCTTTTTGTAGAATTCACAGTGTATAAATAATGATTGATGGGCTGCAGCTGTGAATATGAACCCCTGATGATAGATGCGTCTGCAGAAAATAGCTGGGCAACCACAGAATTGTTCATAAATATGTTGAACTCAGTAATCTAAAATATTTCCGGTGTGCAAACAGAACTCACATTTTATTTAAATGTGCATGTTTGTTTCCTGTGAGGTTGGGTGTTACATTTCAGTTAAAAGCTTTGAAGTCAGAGTATAATTTTGACATATATGATGGGTTATTTAATTGTTTGACAATTCTATTTGACCAGGAGGTTAAAGTTTTGTTGCAGTTTATTGTTGTACTTGTTCTATTGATGTTTTACGCTTATTTCTTATCTCTCCTCTGCAGGGATTTTGTGCAGTCAATCGAGCACTGAATGACGACTGAAGATGTGAACAAACTTGAACAATATGGAATATAGCACTTTTAAATTGTCCGCAATTTACTATCACATAATTATCATTCTCCAAATTGTTCATCTGATTTTTATGAATTGTCTTCACTCAAGAACCACAGCCATTAAATTCTACATCAATAAAGTTTGTTCCCATCTCCTGCTTAGAATATACTTTCTCTTCCTCATTTTTTTTCCTTTAATATTTTTGTAAACAAATTAATTTGGATAGAACAAGGTGAATATAAATGTATGTTCAGAAGAAATGATTTTTTTTTTTCATTTTTGTAACTATCTTCTGTAGCATGGATTCTTTCTTCACTATTTTCATTTCAGGGCCCAATTTACTCAGTGTAAAGCAGCCTAAGACCAATAAGAAAAAATCACCTACAGTTAAACAAGTAAAAGCCAGGTAGAATGGAGTACATGACATAATCACATTGTTAAAAAAACATTTATTTATCATGAAAATTCCACCTGCTGGTTGGTTGTGGTGGTCCGGCGGTTATGGAAGCGGAGCGGAGCAAAAGCATTCAAGTTCAAATCCTGAAGTGCTCTGAGCACATCACCATCCCCATCCACAGGAAGGCTCACAGTATGGAGCAGTGTCATTTGGGTGGCGGTTTTGGAGACTGCTGTTGCTGAGACCTGACAATGGATGAGAGGATGAAGATTAATGATAATAAAAAATATATATAATTTTTTTTTTGTATTCCAATAACAATTTCACATTTTCAATTAAGTGCTTGTTCTTTTCTGTAATTGACCACAGTTAGATGATGGAGAGATAGAATTGAAATGTTTGAATGTGTTTTACAGCTATATCGCAACTGATATGATATGAACAATCTTGCATTCCTGGCATCAACTTCCATGTGTTCCACAGACCCTTTTGTGACCTTTTGATTATAAAAAATTTAGTTATTTCAGTTTTTTGAGCGGTAAACCTGGCAATATCCTTGAACGACAATGCCACCATTATATACTGAATAGAATGTCCGTATTAAATGTACATGTCAAGTTTTCAAAGTGAGACATTTATCTGTAAAAGTTCTTCCTCCTTCCACGCCTTGATGAATAGAGTCGTTTGTGGTGAACTGGTATCAGATTACACGAAGCAGCTCCGTCAAAGCTGAGCTGAAGCTCCGGTCTTTGGCAGTCAGATGACGTGGCCGAAGGTTGCGGACGAAGCCGTCACAGTGTTGCTTTATTCACCACTCAAATGAACGCTTTTAAAGCTCACTGGTGCTTTTAAATCACGTGACCCGAAATAGCAAATCCGACGCGCGTGCGCTAAGCATCCGTGAAGAACTTACGCCATATGCGTACGAGGAGCATCCCTGAAAAAAAAATTCTCTGTCATACAACCAGGAAGAAGGTGGGTTAGCCCTGCAAAGCTAACATCCTCAATCCTTCTGCACACTTTCTCCGACAAGAATGGGTTCATCCAGGTGGAAGGTGGCAGCGGTGCTTCTCGCCATTGTGGGATCTTTTTTACCCGTGAACGCGGATGAACACGAACACACGGTAAGAAAACAGTCGGCAAAGGCCGAATGAAGAGATGAGAGCCTTGGAAATAATGGACGTTTGTGCTCAGTAGCAGCTGCTAACGTTAGCTAACTGTAGACGAGAAAAGAGGATTGATGACTTGACACCGTGTCAGTGTCGCTATGTCGGCGTCATGTGTGATACGTGTTGATATATCAAACATTAATATTTAACTAAATAGCTCCCCTTTTTACCATTTATAAGCCCAAGTGTGCTTGTAGCTCACATTTTACCTGCTAGCATATTAGCCAGTCTTCCTCCTGGAATTTTCTAGGTTTCGTTGTAGTAGTTTTAACCCAATATGTTTAAGATTTCAGAAGGCATAAAATGAAACATAAGGCCTAAAACATAACGACTTTTGCTTCTTGTTTATAGAGTTCTGTATTGGGATACAGTTCAATACTGGCCAAAAATTTTAAGCGTTTCATTGTACTCACATTTTTTTGTAAAACCAAGTTGGTTCAACTGGTTACGCTGGGTTTATGACATGTTAATGTTATCCACTGAGTGTCGTTTGGAAGTTTATGTTTTGAAAAATGTTGGAAAAAAGAAAATATAAGATTATCTTGACCTACCACGGTATCCACGGTACTCTTTAAACTTCGGTTACTTCCTTCGAAGTCATTTTGTAGTATTAAAAAAAACGGTTGAATACTTTAAGTTAGTTCCTGTGCATTCACGCGTACATGTGCATTCCTTACTAGTGAAAGAAAACGATTATTGCTAGGAATCCGATCTTTGCATCTACACCATACAGCTAGAATGTAGTAATTCATGTAATTATTAAAAACCCAGACCACGACCCAGATTCCTAAGTGACGAAAATCCCTCTAAACAAACACTGCATCAAGGCTTTCCATTTTTTATAGTCTTGATACAACCTTGTATTCAAATTAGTTGTATGTATTATAATGATATCTTGTTGTGTTGTGTTAGGGCTTGCAGATAATTAGAAATATCTATCTATCTATTTATTTTGTTAATTAAGTAAGATTACTGTTAAACTCATCATTGTCCACTTAAACAGAGATCATCTTACATGGCTTTTGGTCTGAGATCAGTTCAGAGCAAACCAAGTTAATATAATCACAATTAAACAACTGCATTTCTGTATGTCCAGTCCTCATTTTACATCACAGATGATTTTCATTCCAAAA
Source organism: Paraplagusia blochii (assembly GCA_016785265.1). NCBI lineage: Eukaryota > Metazoa > Chordata > Actinopteri > Pleuronectiformes > Cynoglossidae > Paraplagusia > Paraplagusia blochii. The sequence continues at coordinate 24,398 of JAFBJS010001800.1, forward strand.
AAATGTTACTTAAAATGTTTCTAAATTAACTTTTCTTATGCCATTTATCAACCTCATAAAATTCTTGTTCGTTTGTACATCTTTCATTTTAAATGAAAGTCCTCTCTGTCAGCTGTTCCTTCAACTATTACCATAAAGCATGTGTATGCATTTTTTTCCAGGGTACTTTTGTCCAGCACCCATTCCACCTAATGCAATTTCATCTTGACCTACAGCATAATATCACATTGAACTTCCCAAAACTATTAACATAGTAAAGTATACATGGTCTGATATTGCAGTATAACAAAATGGTGTGCTAAACCAAGCTACACCTAAAAAAAGAAATCTTGGGGTTTTATTATGCAATGCTGAATAAATAGTAATGTGAATTAAATTATTTAAACCAGTCAACAGCTAGTGTAAACTATGATACATGCCTTTGGACTAGAGTAAAAGAAGTTGGCTGTGGGTGTTTTTGGATAATATAATATGGACAATAAAATTTAAAAAATATTTTTGCTTCTGACCTAATGCTAAGTAAAAAATGTGTATATTCTAAGAGAAGTTTTCAAGGATATTGTTTGAATAATGTACACAGATTGTATTTTAAACATCTTGTAGAAGTACAGTTTGTATTTAGATACATATACATTCGAATTTTCATCATATCTCCTACACCTTTTGAATTTGGTTGGTGTGCTGCTTTAAAATTAGTTAGTTAACATAGTTATCCTTTTCTTTGCACCATCGTTGACTGAATCACTTAGTTACTCCTTAAAAAGTGCAATGGTTGTGGTTGGAAACTGCCAGGACGAGCAAAACTAGTGTGACATTCCATTGACTAACAATTGTCTTTTGACTTTTTACAGTACAAAGATAAAGAGGAGGTAGTCCTATGGATGAACACAGTAGGGCCTTACCATAATCGACAGGAGACGTACAAGTACTTCTCTTTGCCCTTCTGTGCGGGTTCCAAGAAGACCATTAGCCATTATCATGAAACGCTCGGAGAGGCTCTGCAGGGAGTGGAGCTTGAATTCAGTGGCCTAGACATCAAGTTCAAAGGTACATCCTCTTGTTACACTGATCTAGACCTGTTGAGCAAATGGCTGGGTTCCAGCTGTCACTGAATACATTTCTGCCTGCCATTTCACATTGTCAGGCTCTCAGATTATGTGTTCAGTTATCTTTAATTTTTGATCCCCACAGATGACGTAATGCAGACAACATACTGTGAAATTGACCTGGATAAAGCCAAGAGGGATGCCTTTGTCTATGCCATAAAGAACCATTACTGGTACCAAATGTACATAGATGACCTGCCTATTTGGGGTAAGAGATGAGTCGTTTTCATCATTTAAAATGTCTTTTTGTTGCATGCTTTTTTAAACTGTCTCCCTGATTGACCTTCTTATCTGAACTCTGATACTAAAATGGCAGTCAGAAGTATCACTGTTGACCTACACCAAAACAAATGTTAAGTCCTGGAAGACTTGCAGGAATCGTGTTATGTTAAGTGAGTCAGGTGGGACTGTCTTGAACAGAGTAGTAGTTTGGACTGTGCTGCCACTCCTACCGGTGCTCAAACATTACTGTGTAAGCAGATGATGGAGGCTCCTGGGTGGGTCTATGCTGTTTGTTCATATGACTTTGCTTGTTTTATGTTTTATACTTAACGCTCAATGATGAAAAAAAAAAAAGTACATGTGGACTTTAACCTTGGCTCCCATTTGACATTATGGTAACTGAGCAGGTGCAATTGCAATTTAGCTAGACACTGTAGACGAAGATCATTATCTCCTTACTTCCGTGTACTAATAACAGTCATTACAGCGTAACTGCGGTCAAAACGTTTACATTCTCTTAAATCCTGCTTGGCATTTGGTGTTGGCATGTTCATAAATTTACCTTGATCGGTTGTCAGTCATATCTGTAGACAGAAGAGGTAGGAGAAATACCTACCTTTATTTTAATTTTACAGCCTTAAAGCATGATTGATTATTAAAAATAATACATTTATTTGTTTTAATTTCAGATTAAATGCTTCTAGACTAACTGGCTTATGAGTGGCTTTGTTAAACCAATCAGGTGTTTATAAGGGATTCTTTTATGCTTTTAGCTCATTAGGGTTCCTTAATCAATTGACCCAACCAAAGTGAGGCGACCAACAGGTTGAGTAACATGTGTTGGAGCTCAACAAACGGACACATCCGGCTTTGTAACAGGGAACAGAAATGCAACCATGGCACTTTGATATGACAAATTAAGTTTCATCATGTGCATGCACTAACATGCATTTTCAAAATTCAAGGTTTATTCTTATTTCATTTATATTTTTAAGAAAGTAATGTTTATTTATCATAAGTATTTTAAGTTTGGACAAATTTGAGCTTACTTTCCTTACTTTGTACTGTTAATCTTCATTAAAAATCCAGAGCTTTCAAAAGTAACTTTACAATGACCTTTAGGAATGGAGGGCTTTGCCTCACCGCTATAAACCATGTTATTTTGAACAACAATAATTGGTGGATCCTCAACCTTGTGATGTTATGTTTGTCCTGGTGGAAAAAGATGATGTGTATTTCTACAAGAGTAGAAATCAGGGGTTTGTTGAGGACAACTCCAAACTCTTAGTGTTTTTGGAGGCTGATGTTACATATTCATTAACATCGGTTCTGAATGATTAGTATGGATAAAACTTCAGTAGGTCATCGTTGCTGGGACAAAGATTTAGAACCTCTCAAATGACATTGGCAATTCACATCCTTAATATGTGGTTTTATAATTTTTTTCAGGAATTGTGGGTGAGGCAGATGAAAATGGAGAGGACTATTACCTATGGACGTATAAGAAATTGGAGATCGGTTTCAATGGGAATAGAATTGTTGACGTAAATCTGACCAGTGAGGGGAAAGTCAGGCTCGTGCCCAACACACGTATCCCCATGTCGTATTCTGTAAGTATTACATGACAGGTATTCTGTCCGCTTCATAGACCAAGTAAGGAAAAAAAAAATAGAAGACGAATAACCTAACATGTGTTCCTTCACAGGTGAAGTGGAAAAAGTCAGATGTGAAGTTTGAAGACAGATTCGATAAATACTTGGACCCATCCTTCTTCCAGCACAGGGTGAGTTGAATAGCTTTGGTTTGGTCCCTCAGATATCTGTGGTGAATAAAATCAGCCATGAAAACCACAGACATGTAACAGCACATTCGAGGACGGACTTTGAGACAGTACTAGTGGTGTCTTGTTTCACAAGCTTTTGATGTAACCAAGAAACGTGGAATTCTTCGCCTCTTTTTACCGTGCTGCTGTGAACATAGTGGACATGACATAAACTGAGTCCTGTTTTGTTGTGTATTGATTATTTTTATGCTCACTTCTCTTGAATTTTTTTCCTTTATTTTGCAGATTCATTGGTTTTCTATCTTCAACTCTTTTATGATGGTCATTTTCTTGGTGGGTCTGGTGTCCATGATTCTGATGAGGACACTCAGAAAAGATTATGCCAGATACAGCAAAGAGGAGGAAATGGACGATATGGTAGGTTTTGTCAACTTCAGTGGATGATGGGCCTGGATTGTCTCATGAACTCATGGTATACTCTCTACTTCTAGGACAGAGACCTAGGAGACGAATACGGATGGAAGCAGGTACATGGCGATGTGTTCAGACCGTCGAGCCACCCACTGATCTTCTCTTCTCTCATCGGCTCCGGTTGCCAGATCTTCTCTGTCTCCCTCATCGTCATCATTGTGGCTATGGTTGAGGATCTGTACACAGAGTGAGTTTGGAACGAACCAGCTGGCTCTAATTTAAATAAAGTTGGAATTGAAAGGCGGGGTTGGAATCCCTCCTCCCCGACACCCCCTCGTTGTACAAGTGTTGCCTAATAGCAAATATATATTGTTTGTTGAGGTTATACATGAATGTGCGTGAATTATTGCACAAGATTTAAGGAAATTTACAGGACTGCTAGACGAAAGTACACTAAATTGCAGCTTCATTACCTTGAAAACTTAATTCTGTGTGGCTAAGAAATTAAGTTATTGAGTGAGAGTGGTTTTTCTTTGCTTCTAAATCTAGTTTGCTCTTAATTTCATATCCCACAGGAACACAATGGGATATAGTGGTAATAGAAAAAGAAAGTAACTTGAAGAATAATGGTAGCTATTTTTAGAAAAAACAAGTCATACAAATTGATATTAAAAATAGAATGAGTACTAGTACTGTGAGCGTATGACATTCCTTTTTCTAATTCTTCCTTTGTCCTCCGCCTCCTCCTCTTCATTGTTCTCCTCCTTGCATTCTTCTCCTTTTCTCTCTTTGTGATGATTGAAATTAATGCTTACATGTGTTTTGAATCTTGACTCCTTCACTTAGGATGTGACAGTACTTGACTAATGCAGCCCTTTTTCTATCTCTCTTGTGTTCAGGAGAGGATCAATGCTGAGCACAGCCATTTTTGTTTACGCTGCTACCTCCCCTGTCAACGGCTACTTCGGTGGGAGTTTGTATGCAAAGCAAGGAGGTAACTTTCATGACGTCTGTCTGTCCGGCCTTAAGCTTTGTCACTGCACATGCACAGTTGCTTTAATTGAATTCCCATATATTTACATTCAAATTTCACAGGCAGAAGATGGATTAAACAAATGTTCATCGGTGCGTTCCTGATCCCAGCCATGGTTTGTGGGACTGCCTTCTTTATCAACTTCATTGCTATCTACTACCACGCCTCCAGAGCCATACCATTTGGAACTATGGTAAGTCAGACACATCATGACCATCCTGATTATAACAAACAGAACAACATATTACTTTGTCAAGGGTGAAACTTTGCTTCAGTAGAGTTGAAGACATTGATTAAACCGTCCTGGAGTCTAAAACATTTAGTTAACACCTGATAAAGCAAATCTCTAAATATCTCTGCTCCATTTGGCTGTGAAAAATTACTTTTCTGTCTAATGGACCAGTAACACTGAGCACCGTGTAAACACAATTTCACATAATGATAATAAAAAAAACCCTCACAATTGCCACTTTAAGTTAGTTTCGGTTCAAACAAAATAAGACATATTTTACTTAAGTGAGTCTTTTTTTTCAACATTTTTTACCTTAATCTTTTGACAGTAAAAGCAACTGTCATAACTTTCAAGTGTGTTTTTTTTTCACTGCCAAATCCTCTCAGCACTCTGACTCAGTGAACTGCAGCATTCATTAAGATTATTTTTAATGCAATTCATGTTGTTACTTCATTTTTGTTCTCGTTTGTGCCAAGTTTAGAAAATCAAACCGAAGTTAAGCCTGTCAAACGTGTCTAAATAACATAATTGGATTGTATATATAGATGCACATGTTTTCTCTATAGATATGGTATAGAAGGCTAAAAGGATTTTATATTGGCCCTCTGTTCTTATTCATTTTTTCGGACCAATTGTGGCCCACAAGGCACATGCCCGCCTTACATGTTTCTTTTACTTAGTTTCACTTAAATGCCTCATTTTACAGACATCATCTGCATTTATTCATTAACATATCTAATCTCTTAGAAATAAATACAATTTTGAAGCCCCATATGGCACTAAAAGTATGTCTGGGTAGAGTTTTTTTTTTCTTCTTTATTTACTAAATAAAGCTGCAGTCCCATTAGCTGATTCCATAATGTTTTCACAAGCCTAACAATAAACAGCTGTTTGCAAATCTTCTCCCAGAGAATTTTCCCTTGTGTATTATAGTTTTTTCCCCACATAAAACTAGTACCTTCTTCACAACACCAATACATCAGATAATGTATGTTTTAATTTGGTGGTCTAGCATATAAACAATTGTTTATTTTGTGACACAGCAGCTGTGTTTATATGTGTTTATTAGTAACCCATACAAGTGAGCTGTGTTAAAAGATCAAGGTTAGTTTGTAAATGGGAGCAGTCATGCAAATTTTCAACTGAGTGAACACACTGAGTAAACTCAGCGTTTCTGTTTTAGAGAGAAAAAGCTCAAAACAAGATATACCAAGATACAATTTACAGCAGGGGTCTTAAACTCAAATAAGTTGAGGGCCACCATGCACACTATCATTTCACCTTAAGAGCTGTGTTCAATACAGATGAATTCATCTTAGAACATTTAATAAAAAATCAGTTTCCCATGGATTTTGTGTATTAAAACAATGAACCAGAAGGAGACTGTGGGTCACCATAAAATATGGAGAACAAATCTATAAAATATTTTTATAAATTCAACTTTCACATCAAGGTGGGGGCCGCAAAATATCGTTCAACGCGCCTCAAATGCCCTGTGGACCGTGAGTTTGAGACCCCTGATATACAGTTTATATTTCTTGCCTTTTCTTATAGGTCGCTGTTTGCTGTATTTGCTTCTTTGTCATCCTGCCACTAAACCTTGTGGGAACCATTTTGGGAAGGAATCTGTCGGGCCAGCCAAACTTCCCCTGCAGAGTCAACGCTGTTCCACGACCCATCCCAGAGAAGAAATGGTGGGTGTGGTCTGACAAACTAGATGGTATCATGCTTTGGTTTCTAAAATCTACTTTATGTCTGCCATAGTGGAGTCAAAGTGACGGACACAAAACAAATAAGTGTTATTTAGCTGTATAATCAGTACATGTGAAACTTGTGTAAATCAGTCCAATCATTTCCAGGGTGCTCCTCAACCCTGCCTTATAATGAGCCATGTTCATAGTCGCAGAGGGAGCAGTGATGAGCGATCAGTGAGCAGTGAGTGGCTCGTTCTTTATGCGGCGACTGAATCCCAAGTGTTCCAGAGACTCTTATTCAAGCGTTTGATGTCGGGTCGAAGGCACAAAGTGCCTCCGCCGTCTGCACAAACTCTCTGGATAATGAAAAATAGCGAAGCAAAAAGCTGTGAGTGGATTAACATTTACAACCTCCAGCCAGCTCCAGTGGCCAGCTGCCAGCAGGACGTTGTAAATGTGAATCCACGCTGTAGCCAGATTTGCTCGTTCAATCCCCAGCCCCTCCACCAACACATTATGTTGCTGCCTTTCTTTTTCTTTATTAATTGAAATTGTCTTTCAGCCTGTGAAGTTGTGATGTCATAGAAAGACTGATACTATTTCCGTTCTCAATGTTTTGGTCCTTCAGGTTCATGGAGCCCGCCGTCATCGTCTGCCTCGGAGGAATCCTTCCATTCGGCTCCATTTTCATCGAAATGTGAGTGTCTGTGTGAAGTTAAGGCAGTGATGCAGGCCCATGACCAGACTGTTAGTCTGCAGTGACGTGTTTACTTCCTTACAGGTACTTCATCTTCACGTCCTTTTGGGCCTACAAAATCTACTACGTGTACGGCTTCATGATGCTGGTCCTGGTTATCCTGTGCATTGTGACTGTGTGCGTGACTATTGTGTGCACGTACTTTCTGCTCAATGCTGAGGATTACAGATGGTAAGTGTGTTTTTTTTTTTTTTTTTTTTGGCAAATGTCGTGAGAACTCTCTGTTTGCTGCGTTTCCATGCGGCAACTCCATCCTGATCATCGTCACTGCAGTTTCTTTGGTAACAGCACCAAACATTTTTCCTTTTTTTTCTGTCTTCTCAGTCAAACCAGTGCTCAAGTCAAAGAAGGAGGAGATAACTCCCCTTATTTCAACTCTGGCCAAACGCCCTTCTGGACCTCTGGAGGTGGGAACACCGTTCTACCAAGACGGCCAGCTGCAGGTCCGTGTCTACTGGAAGAACCGAGGAGGTAAAGAGCTTTCCCTGTCTCTTATACACATCTAGATGTGTATAAGAGACAGGGTGTGCCTGTTGTGACTGACACAATCTGTATCGGGGACATAGCCCTGTCTGGTGTTAAAGAACCACAGGAATGTTCAAAAGAGTTTAATATCAGAGCTAATATGTGGCTAATTTCCATGGTATGCTTCATAGTAAACAAAACCAATTCAGTTCTTTGGTATATAGCTATAACATTGTATTGCAAAACCAGTTTTTAGGCTTTAAGTATTTCCATATTCATTGTATTCTACAGGTAATTTACCTTTAGCACCCACACTATCATTTCACGAAAGGGCCGCATCAGCTTTCAGTGTTCAATACAAAAGAAAACATTTTATAAAAAATTCAGTTTCCCATAGATTCTGTGTAATACAACACTGAACCACAAGGAGACTGTGGATCAGGGATTTAAGAACTATAGGATTTACCATACAATGTGGAGAACAAATCTACAATATATTATTATAAATTCAACTTTCACATCAATGTGGGGGCCGCAAAATATCGGTCCACAGGCCACAAATGGCCCACGGGCCGTGAGTTTTAGGCCTCTGCTAATGTATACACGCTATGTTTCCTGAATGCAACACAATAAATCATTGTTGTTTTTCTGCTTGTTCTTTTTCAGGCAGTGGACGAGCTTCCTCTCCGCTGCATCCACAGCTGTTTATGTTTACATGTACTCCTTTTACTACTATTTCTTCAAAACTAAGTGAGTCTTCAAACCGCATGATCTCATGAATGTAGTATTATACAATGATGTATTAAACCCATCAAAGAGAAACTATGTCAGAAATATTGATGTCATTTCATTTTTTGTTTGTATTTCAGGATGTATGGGCTTTTCCAGACGTCCTTCTACTTCGGGTACATGGCTGTTTTCAGCACTGCTCTAGGAATAATGTGTGGTGAGTACAGTGTTTGCTGTGATCTACAGAAATCACATTGGAAAACCGGGAAGAAACAAATTCAACAACCAGACTTTTTAGTGTCCTTGTCAATTGCGGCATTATTTAGAGACCGGTCTAACACTAACGTCTCCCACTAACTTTACCTGGTAAAACAAGTCACCTCATAAGAAAGGCTGAAGCCTTGAAGCAACAAGTCTCAATGCAGTTTTCCAAGATAAATCCAAATGTTATGATGGTGGAAAAAGCTAACATTTGGGGAATTCGACAATTAAATCTTTCATTGATTGAATCCTCCTAATGCTCTTATCTTACGTCATGTGGGTCAGGATGGTGCTATGATCAGAACAACTCAGTGGCAACTGGTAGATTTGAACCCGCAGGTCTGCTTCTGATATATTTTTAATCTATTTTGTATTATCAAGTCGGCAGTGGTGGCCTAGTGGTTAAGGAGGCGGACTTGGGTCTGCAGGGCTTGAGGTTCAAATCCACCAGCTGCCAGGTTGCCACTGAGCTGCTCTGATCATAGCACCGTCCAGACCCACATAACCTCTTGTGGGCTCACCACCCACAGGAAGATATGGTGCGATGTGATTTGGGTGGTGCCAGCTGCCCCTGCGACCTGGCAACGGACAAGCAGCAGAAGAAGATAAATGAATAAAATATCTTATTAAATTAGGGAGAAATGATCCAATAGATGGCATAAAGGCTACCACAACCAATACATTGGCAAAAAGGACCCATGAAATACTGGTTAGCATGGTTTAATAGACAAAAAAACACCCTGATGAAATCTTCATAGTTGGTTAGCCAAGTATAGCATCGATCTACATTTTTGCCAGAATTATAAATTGGTAAAAAGAGCTAAGTGTAGGATTGGAAACCAATCATAGTTAGAGTGAAAGTAGACTGATGATTTGATGTTAAAAAATACCAAAAATTAGCGTTGCCAAAATTAGCTCATTGTTACTTTATTTTGAAAATAACTCCAAGATTGCTGTCTATATGTTATGAAATATATGTTATAAGGCTTGGAAAGTTTGTATAGCTGGCAAATATCAGTGCTTAGAATTCATTCACAGTTAAGGTGAGCTCAGTTGGAGTATTTTATCAAACCTGTCCAGGAACGATCTCAAACTGCCCTGAAACTAATTTCTCAGGGCACAGAAGAGCCACAGCACCTTTTCTCTAAGGACATTTATCTGTAGTCGGCAGACTCCCCTACACAGCAGGACAGTGATGTAGACTTTTCATCTTCACTCTCTTCTTCAGAGTGAAGCCAAGGCTGCCTTGTCTTTGCACCTCAGACGCCTCATGGTCTGTGTTTTTCTTCCAGGTGCTGTTGGATATATGGGAACAAGTGCCTTTGTTAGGAAGATCTACACAAATGTGAAAATAGACTAAGAAGCAAAGCAGCAAGACAGGGATAAAAAATGGATTTGCCTACGATGGCGGGCACAAGTCATTCTTTATTACTTTACTTTCTTGTGAAGAGATTGTGAAGAATTTCACTTCGTCTAATGTAGTTTTTTTTTTTTTTTTCTTACCTTTTTCCGATTATATATTTTTTTCCGAATGAATTTTGACGCGGCCACTCAAAAGAGAATGGGAGTAAAACTCTGCGCAACACGTGGCTGTGTTTTTATCTGTTTGTTTCCTACCAATGATGGGGCATAATGATAAATGCCAGGCAAACCCAGTCCCAGCTGAGACCAGAGAACATAAATGTTTATGGATGGAATAGTGTCGCTCTCTTCAGTGAAGAGGCCTACGTATGTACTGCAAGCCTTTGTTCTATTGTGTCAGGATATAAGAAAGTTTGGTTTGTGCCCGTGTCCAAAATTGAATTTTTTTTTTTTTTCTCACTTTTCTTTTTTTCTGTATTTGCAAAGTCATCCAAAACATGATTTGTTCAGACCCACTTCCGCTGTAAAAGGTAATCATGGGAGAATCATTCCCCCGGCTGGTGATTCTTAATTCCCTGTCACAGTAGCAGTTGATGATTTTAGTCTGCTGTAGTTTACTGAACAGTCAAGAACAGATGGACGGATCCTAGGTTGAGGTACAGTAAGACCTGATTTTATATAAGAAAAAAAAAAGTAGTGGATATTTGATGTGATCCTTGTTCCAAATTTTTGTCTTATGTTTTCTTAATGTTTGGGTTTGAATGAAGTCTACTTGTAAAGATAATATATGGATGGGGGAGCGTGTATATAACCGTAATGTACCTTTAGATGTAGATCCCAAATGTATTTTCGTTGTACAGATTTACTACAGTTTTTTTTTTTTTTTTTTTTTTTTTTTTAAAAAACATTTTTTTTTTTTTTTTTTTTAAGAATCATTTCTGGGTTGTTTTCCGTTTGGTGCTTGGGGTGGGGCTGGTGGCGCTGTTACATCTTGCCTGACGTTGCATGAAGTTTTCAGCAAACCCTCAATTCACAGATCTTTTTTTCATCCACTGCAGTTGCCTCTGCTGTCAAGTTTTTTTTTTTTTGTTTTTTTTTTGTTCCACCCCTCCTGGTTATGAGCATATTCCAGGACACTTTTTTTGTGGACTCTTCATATTTTTACATTTCATGCACTATTTAAAGCTTTAAAAGGCTCAACACCTTCTCTAAGCCACTTCCTAGTCACATGTTCTGTTTCCAAAAACCTAGAGTTCATCATCACATCGGGTTTTTGCATCGTTCCAACAAACATACTGTATGCAGTGAAGTTAACGTTTTCCAGACCACATCACCTGCTTTTTTTCAACTTTTTGTGTAAATACAGTTATGTATCCCACATGTATGAGAAGTGGCATTGCCTTTTTGTTCTAACTTCTGTTTTTCTCCCCCAACTGAAGTTGATTTTGGCACCTCATGTTGTGTATCAATGTCTGACCGGACATTTTGAAACCGCATATTAACTTGCTGTAAAAAGAGGAAAATAAACATGTTTATGTACAGGGTTTAATCTGTGTGGTTCGGACTTTGGAAAAGTTTCCAGTACTGTATACAGGTTCATACAGTAACCTGTGCACACAACATAACAACAATAACACAATAATGTGTGGGTTTGGTGGCCAAGTGGTGAGGTGTCTCGTAAACCGTTTAACCTAGTAATTAATCTTGGTTTAAATTAATCTTGTTTAAACCGTTGGTTCTCGTTAACCGAAGGTCGTAGGTTCAATCCCCATCTATGCCTTATGACGTGCAGTATCCCCAAACATTGCTCCACGATGCTTCCATAATTCCCTACAGGATAGGGAATTACGGGGGATCAAAAGTTCTATCCATCTAAAACATGGGGCTCAAACTTGTGGGCCAATTGTGGCTGGTGGAGTTTTGTTGGATGCACTCAGTGGTAGACACTGCTTTGGATGAATGTGAGTATTACAAGACTGGTCTAAAGTGTTCTTTTACAGTGGGAAACTAATTTATTATTTCATTTTCACCATTTATTTTTTTTCTGTTTTGTAATATTAACTGCTAATGCGACCCTTTGGCGAAATGACAGTAGGGAGTGGCTTTAAACTTATTTGAGACTGAGGCCACTGATCTAAAATAATGTGGACATAGCGTCACCTGAAATAACACAGCTAGACAAACATTTAGGATTGTCTCCTGCTGATGTGTTTGGATGGGGTTTTGCATGGACGGTATTACAAAATAGGTAAAAAAAAACACGAACTATTAGTGTTATTTTTAATAATTACTCAATACATTTTCTTTTTATGACCTTTATTGCCATGGCAAATTGTAAGTGAGCCACTTTCCATTTTCAACGGTGCCCCCTAGTGGCCTCTACTTAATATTTAAAATGTTCTGGCCGGATATTTCTATTTAGCAGCTTGAGTGAAAAATCATGGAAGTTTTCCCAGCTGTCTCAGCCTGTTAATGCACTTACAAGATAATATATTTTCACAGGATATATAATTCATTAGGATTTTATTACAGGATTTATTATTGCATAACCATTATGGTCTACCCATAAAAGTATACCATAAATTTATAAATGACTAACTTTGAAAATAGGATGTGATCATGCTGAACAGAGATGACACACTTGGATCTTTTTTGAAGAATAATTTTCTAACAGTGCATTTGTTTTATTGTGTTTCAGCCATTTTTATACACTTTTCCTGGATTTTATTCAACACATTACCATTAATACCTGTGATGGTGAACGACTTTGAATAAATGTTACCATTTATTTGAAGCTTACGACAACATCTGGAAAACTGAGAATACAATTCAGAACATTAGTAACAAATTCGGTTGTTTGGGAGTAACATTTATAACAGAGACATAACATTTATGGCGAATGTAAGATAATGCCATTGAACAGTGTCAAATTGTTGGAAATAATAAGAAATATTTCTACTCAGGCAGTGTAAGAAATAACTAACAAATATAAGCTTTATTTATGTCCCAGGTACTTATAGTAAATACAACTGTATCAATGTATTATTACTGTCGGATGTCAGTTAACTTTTTCAAAGTACTCTTTGGATCCCTCAGGTGTTGGTTTGATCTGGGAAAAGAAAAATAAAATATTAGTATCTGACTGATTAACAAAATTTAAATGTGACAAACTCTGGAAAGTGAGGTACTTTAGAAGTACAACAAATGTAACAGCTAAATGGTTTTAATCTTTGGCTTGAAAACCTTGACATGATGGTGACAAGGGGCTTTATATGCATTTATTAAGGCATTATCATATTAAAAAAACATCTTGATCAGACTGTGTGTAAACTCACAGTTGGAGACTTTGGGGTCCAGCTGGCTGGACACACTTCACCGTGAGTCTCAACAAACTGGAAGGCTTTCACCAAGCGAAGAGTTTCTTCCACACAGCGACCCACGGGCAGATCGTTCACGCTCATGTGTCTCACCACTCCGTTTGGATCAATGATGAAAAGACCCCTGTATGACAACAACAAAAAAAACATTTCCTGAAAACGAAATACCTTGTTTAACAGGAACCGATGATATGATTTCATATAGATGTATACCTGAGCGCAATGCCTGGATTCTCCAGCAGGACGCCATAGTCTCTAGAGATCTGCTTGTTGAGGTCGGAGAGCAGAGGGATTTTGATGTTTCCCAAACCTCCCGTCTGTCAAAACATTATTAACTCATCTTAAATGGCTTTCAAGACTGAGTGAGTATGAAATAGTGAGCAGATTCTACACCGATCACTGTTGCCAACCACAGAATAAATACCTTGCGTGGAGTGTTGATCCAAGCCAAGTGGGTGAAGTGGGAATCCACAGACACACCCACCACCTCACAATTTATGTCATGAAACTCATTGACTTTGTCACTGAAAGAAATGATTTCTGTGGGGCAAACAAAAGTGCTGCGAACAAAAGAGAACACAAAAATAAAAAAAAAAACTGTAATTCATTTGTTTCCTCACCAGGTCCAGATGCGTTAGAGAGCTTAAAAAATGTGTTTTGCTTTTTACAGAGTTGCTTTATCTATAAAACAACACAACTCCTACTCACAAGTCTAGTGGGTAGAAGAACAGGACCAGGTATTTGCCCTTAAAATCAACGAGACTCATCTCCTTAAACTCCCCGTTGTGAACAGCTGTGGCCTTAAAGGCAGGAGCGGGCTGGGTGACAGCAGGGGCCCATCTGCAAGAGTCTGATAAGAAAGAAAACACCCAGTACAATTAGGTCCAAACTGTATGTGCACTGAATATAATAACCAATGGTACCGGTTGATAAAAGCCACATTTTTATTCAATGCACCGTATAACTGACACAGTTTTCAGTCTGCTAATTCACCAAATCACCTTTGGATGAAAACTATGAAGTAGTTGAGGCAAGAGGACCTGAGACTTGGGGTCTTGGTGGTACTGTACCAAATCCTAAACATTTTTGGTGGTATAGGGGTCTTACTAATGCACCACCACGGCACCAGCTTTACACAAATAATATAACTTTGTAAAGAATAAAAAACATTTTGAGGTTGAATGTAAGTAGAACACACTCCAAAAATGGATGTAATTTTCTAGTTAAGTATCTTAATTTAATTCCTGTTTTCTTAATTGTAACATGCAGTGTTTATTCAAGGACAGCTTTTGTCTGAAATACAGACCTATTTTTACATTCCTAGTAATGTGTTTTTTTTTATGACATATTGTGTGACAGCATGTGAATTTAGCCTGACATAACTTCACTGTTGTTGAACTTGTATAACCACAGTCAGTCAGGCATCAGAGATTCACACCTACAAAAAATATACCCGCTGATACATCTCTTCAAAACCTGTAAATTAATTTTGTACGTACTGGTAGAGAAGCAGGCTCTCTGAAGAGCAGGAGCAGCAAGGACTCTGGCAGCTCCAGAAAGTCCATGTTGACTCGCTACTGTGAGCGACAGGCCTTTTGCTGCAACTCTGGCCTGAAACAAACAAAACAAAAAAACTTAGAGTTATGGTTAACATTAAACATATACATATATATTATAATTATTGTTATTATTATATATGTACTGTATGTATTGAACCGCATGTCCCGCAAAGCTGATGATGCAACACGTCATTTCCATCACACGAATAACCCATCGCTACAGATGGTTCATGTGGACGTATTACAACAAAAAATATAAAATATCGAGAAGACATGTGACTCGCCATGGCAGGACGTTATTTACTTAAAATGGAGTGTGAATTATTTTGAAAGCATATTAAATGAAAACACCCTCCGTGAACGACTGTGACGCAAAGTTGGCTTGACTTTAAGACAGGTGTAAATGCGACACAACAGCTTGGCACCTAGCGCACATAACGTGCGCTTATTATTTTGGAGACTGTAGAGAATAAACGCGACACATCTTTTGTCGTAGACACACAACAATGGTATGGGGGAAAAGTGAAAGTAAGCGAATTGCGACAAACTGCTGCTTCTCACTTACAGAAGTCCGCAGTAGTTTCCCGACGGAGGCCGCCATCTTGAATGATGTCAGAGAAGGAGGTTTCAGACTTTCTAACGTCGCTGTGAGTCCAACGTAAAAATCAAATAAAAATAAAACCCCTTTCTTACCCTGAAATAAATGTGTCTGTTAAAAAAAAAAAGTAAAACAAGTCAAGCAGCAAATTATGGCATTAATAAACCTTAAATCAAAACGACCTTGAATGAGCTCTATGATAACTTCAGGTACCCTCGGAAAGATTCCAATCAGATACAGTTGTTTCTATAAATTACTTTTAATATAAAATATGACATTCATATTTTATTGGTAAAACTCACTTTTAATATTTAAAGAATTCTATTTCGAGTTGTTTGTTTTTCACGCAATATAATTTAGTTCAGTTCCACAAATATGAAGTACGTCATAAGGTACAGGTTAAGAGATTAGACAGAGTAAATGTATAAGAAAACTTCAAACTAAGGGGAGAAAAGAGTAAATGATGAATGAAAAAAGAAATTAATGATTTGAAAAAAATATTTTTTTCTCCTCACCTTAAATGCATCGGAAGTGATCATACTTTTACCCGGGAAGTAGTTTCTAAACCAAATTTGACCTAAAGGGTGCGCAGAGGCAATCTGGGTTTACGTTGAAGCGTACTAAAATGAATAAAACACATGTATTTATTTAAATGTAATTATTGTAAAGTATTTTAATGTGAAGATGGACTCTGCTCTGGCGTATTGGAAAAGTAACGGCCAGGTATCTGCTTTAAATTCCCAGTTGAACTTCATCTATGCTGAGGAACTGCACTGACATGTAAGTGTGTTCCCTGTTAGACCTTCTTCAGCCGACTCAAGATCTGGTTGAATCTCCTTGAACCAAATCACTTGTTCTTCTCTGATGTAAGTATACGCTGCTGCAGCGTTCACTCTCAGACCTCAGAGATTTCTACCAGGAATCAACCCAACATTTCAGAGTCGCTTTGGATAAAATGTAAATGTGGGAATGTATATATCTCTATATTACTCTGTTCATGGACCAACTTTTATTTAGCAAGCCTTGTATTGTAATATTATAGATTCTGTTTAGAGAATTAATAATGCACCATGTGATTACTGATTCGTTTTCTCTAGAACTTTTCTTAATAAATATGGCTCTGTGTGTCAGATTTACCACTGTGCTCTCTCCATTCCACAGGATCAAGTAGAGAAGGCCCGCGCACTTATTGGGAATAAAGAGCTAAGTGAAAAGGTTAGTCTTCCATCTCCACAGATGTTCATAATTTTGGTTGGCCGTGAACTTGGATTGATTTAAGTCTCCGCTCATTTTTCTTTTCCATTTTCCCAGGATGCAGCTGCTGTGGACCTCGCTATTGTAAGTGATGCAGCAAGAACAGAATAAACAAATGCAGCAGAAGAATTTGTCATATTCAACTACCTATCCTACTACCTTAGTACAGACTTTGAAGACTTTTGTGAAGCTAAAAGAAAAAAATATATATATATTTATGCTGTGCAGAAGTTTTTAGACAGAAAAATGTTTGAATTCATCAGATATATCAACTCTCACAACTGAACAAAGTAAATGAGTGATGTCTTTTTTTTCCCTCTGGCTAACCTGAGTGAAAAAATGTAATATTTACAAGATTTATCAAGCTCACAATGTAGAAATGATCAAACACTAAGTTAACTGGAAGTTTTGAGAGTGCATGTTTGTTTCTAAGTTGTTTCTCTGTGTCTACAGTCTTCTATTAACCCTGACACTGGAACTGTTCTGCCCTTGTTGCTCCGGCCCCCAGGTAAAGTGTTGATTTCAACAGACGACTCAGACATACACACCAAACACCTTAACTAATAATTGGTTCTCATAGTGAATGTAACAAATAAATGTATTTCATGTCTCTTTCTTTAGTGGATTTGTATTGTTTAATGTAAAGTATTGACACTTTTTTTTTTTTTTTTGGTTTAAATCAGATTAATCTTCTCAAACACTTGCATCCAATGAATACATATTTATAGTACAAGTTCTGATCCCATTGTTAATGGAGAAGTTTCACTTCCACTTGCATTAAAATCAGTTTATGGACATAAAATAAAATCATTCTGAATCAGTCTCAACTTATCCCAGTTCCCTTTTCTTTCTTTTTTCTCTTTCTTATTTCTCTTTCTTCTTGACAGCATATTTCATCTTATCAGGACCTCTGGTAAGTGTCAGTCCTACAATTTAATAAGCAGCTCTTTTGTTCAGTACCGCATTGGCTGCAAATAATTATACTTTTTGTTGTTTTATTGACAGGCCATTGCTGCATTTTTACCTAATGTTGGCGTTAAAGCAGCTATGTTTTGGCAGGTACAGAAGCAAACTAACTTTTACCATAAAAATAGCTTATATTTGTATATACAGTATGTATATATATATATATCTTTGACACAGTTCACATTTGATAAATTCATTGGTATCTTTTCAGTGCCAGCTGCAGAGTTTCAATGCAGGGTTTACCTTTGCAAACAGAAATTCTTCAGTGGAGCTGGAAATGCAGAAAAAGGTGAAGGCAATAGTTTTTATTATTTTTAAAAAATCCATTAGATGATGTATTATTCATTCTTTATCAACTTTTGATTGGTTTTTGCATTGAGTTTCTGTCATTTGTAAAATGTAACTAATAGCAAAAGGACAAATTTAGATCCAAGTTTACATGAAATATGTCGAAAATTGTTCGTTTTCATTTTATTTTAAACAATTGGAAAAAATAAGTGCATTGTGTTGAGGAAGCTTCACAATATTTGTGTTCGAGAATGAAGATGAAAAGAGCGTTCCGGTTAAAGAAACTTTCATAAAATCTTAAGTCAATGTTAAGAGTTTCTTCACCTATCTTCATCTGTCCCCACCAGGATGTGATTCCAAAGGTGTTAAAGCAGGTGGTGATGTTCACTGGAACTGTGTCCCTGACAACCATTGCAGGGGTGGGTGTAACTGCATACTTGTTATTAGAATATAAATAAAAAATTGCAAATCATATATAATCACCAAATAATATATCTCCATGTTCTGTTTCAGGCTCTTCCTCAAATTATTATCAACCGGCTCCTAATCAAAGACACAGCTCTCCTGGGTATCACAAGGAACCTCTTACCTGTCCCACTGTCAGGTATTTGGTTCTAACCAGTGCAGTGTCACATATTAGATAGATATTAGGTAGATAAATAAATAGATAGATAGATAGGTAGGTAGATAGAGAGAGAAAGCAAAGAAATAACTTTATTAATCCTTGGGGCGTTCCCTTCACCCAAATTATGAGTTAAAGTATGTAAAACCTGTATGTAA
>JAFBJS010001800.1:43514-61439 GCA_016785265.1 Paraplagusia blochii
GTCTAAGGACAGAGGATGTTACCAACCCTGTAAAGCCCTATGTGACAAACTTGTTTTGTAAATGTGGGCTATATAAATAAAAATTGATTGATTGATTGATTGATAAATCTTTATTTTGGTCGATTGTTAACTGTTTTAATGATGCTCTTCAGAGGCCCACCGTACGTTATACTGACTCAGCTCTTAATTCTCCATCTGATGATCTTTTTCTCTTCTTCTACAGAACAAGATATTTCCAGAGTAACCCTTTCCTCCTTTTACCTATTCGTAATATGTCTTTCGCGGCGGCTCTGTGCCTGATGATCCCAGTGTCTTTTAGTATCTTTCCTCAACTGGGATCGGTGAGATTCAGGATTCTTCACTCAGTTGTTTGCCTGATTTTGCTTTTTGAATAAACTGTGCTGACGTTACTATTTTCTTTACAGATATCAACAGACAGACTGGAGAAGGAGCTGCAAGCTGCTGCCGTGGACGGGCAGCTGTTCTATTATAGAGGACTTTGAAGGGAACATTCTTTGTCCAAATTAACAAATAAGAAAAAATATAACATAGTCAACACAATTTGGCATGGAAATTTAATTAGGGTTCAGAACAATCATGCGTCTATTTCTTAAAATTTTATTTAGCTTGAATGTTGACATCAAAATACATTTCAGCACAACTATGTGTTGGAGACATTTACTGTAAATACTGAAGCAGGAAGCCGTCCTCTTATAAATGTTGCAGAAAATAAGCTTGACATACAAACAATACTAATACAATGTCAATATCATCACACATGGAATGGCAGAGTTTCTTTAAATTGAGTTGTGTGAAAAAGAAGTCATGGATGAAAAATAAATTAACATTTTTCATTTCTGACTGATTCCTTACAGCGACATGTCTGAGTTCACATTTGACAGTATTAATAAAGCTCCTGCAGATCTTTTAAAGTTTTTTTTTTTTATCTTTTGGAGCTTTTTTGGCCTCTATGATTTCTTTTTGTAGACTTATTTTGTGGCCTTAGAGAAATATAGAAAAATACCATTATTACGATTATTATTAATATTTCATTTTGACACCATTGTGGTCAGTCATCATAAAAAAGTGAACACTGTTAAAAATGTTACTCTGAGAAAGTGAACAAACTTGGAAAAATATCAATAATCTCAACATATACAAAAAGGCAGAGTTAGCATCTGGTCCACTGACAGAAACAGATCTATATCCTCAGGAGCTGCTCAGCAGCTGCCAGGTGAAACAGGAAGTTCTCTGTGGCCACAGGGAAATGATGCTGCTTTAAACCTTCCAGTGTTACTTTAGAGTCTTCACAGGCTTCAGCCAGGGCGACCAGGTTGGCCAGGATTTCCTTGGTCTTAACAGAGAGATCCTGTGGATTAACATGCAGTGAGAAATGAAGGCAATGTGACTGTAGCGTGCACAATAACACAACTATATCTCACTGACTGTGTATAAACACCTTGGTTTATGGCAGCGATCCACAGCCTTTACTCATGAGATCATCTGTTTTCATTTTTACTCACACTTTACTTACTACTTGGTCAGAGTGAAACCTGTGCCTGTTTAGTTGAACACCAATTATAGGAATTAAAGAAAGACAAAGATCTTCAACAGCACTCTTACTTTTATTAGTTTTTGTAGCCATATGGATTCACTTTAGAAAAGTATTTAGATTAGCTAGGCATTCAATTTAATTCAGGAATGTGACATTAAATAAATACAAATTATTATCCGTAGATAAATATATTTTTTGGCAAAACCAAGTGAAATTTGATCATTCCCAAAATTCATCATCATAGCAAAAAAAGTTTTAGTTGTCAACAACTGGACTTCTTCTTGGAGTTGAAAGACATTGCATTCCTTAAATGTGGATTTTTAGTTTCTGGTTGACGTAAGAGCCAACTCTAGTAGTTCTACTCTAGACCATTGAGAATCTAGTTTAAAGACTGGAGTCTGCGCGGTACTAAGCCTCAGACTGTCACATTCATGGTCGATCCAGGGGTAGACACTGTTATCACTTTCTCTGCAAACCTTCTCAAATATTGCGCAGCTACAGTATAAAAACAGGCACAAAGTACAATATGGCCCTTTGGTTGTTTCCTCACCTTAATCACCTGACTGTCTGATTTCTCTGGATCTTCAGATGACTGGACAATAAGTTGACCGACTTCTTTGTGTAGCTTCCCCATGGACATGGCCTCTGTGGACAGACAGTAGACACTGTGAAAGTCTGAGGTGGATGTTGTTTTGCATCTGAGAGTCGTTTAAAGTACCTTTCGCATTCTGGGAAACTTTGATGACGCTGTCAGGTAGGTTTACAAACACATCGAACAATTCCGGCCTGTTGACCACTTCTGGATCTACGAATCCTGCTATGTAACCTGTAGAGGACGGAGACGTTCATACGTCATCAAACATATTATGTACGTATATATATAGAGAGAGCAGGTGAATCCACTCATGCTGAGCTCATCCTCACCAGGACATTTCTGTAAATTCTCCACTTCAGTGTCATTCAGGTCGACGTACGGGTGCAGGATGGACCAATCCTTCCTGTGCCACGTAAGGGCAGGTAGAACTCTGCAGGGAGGAACATTCATGTTGGCTAATAAGATTCAGGCTCATGGTGCTCCATCTCAATCTTACCAGACACTTACCTTGTGAACTCCAACAAGGCTTCAATACGAGGATGATGGACGACGATCCTCTTCTTTAGCATGACAGCAGTGTAGAGAATGATGGTCTCCATGCCAAACTGAGACACCACATCTAGGAAAGAGGGAGGCGACAAAATCTGTTTCAACTTTCATGGTGTGTACCCCACAGTGTGAGTATGAGCGGAGTTTGATTTTTTACTGCTTTTTACTGCTTCATTCAATAAAGATGGGAGGAGCAACTGGAGCTAAGATAATCAGATGAACCTTTATTGAACCATTACCACTTACATTTACCGCCCACGAAAATGCAAATTAAATACTGACATATTTAAGGCAAAGTAAAAGCTTTCGAAATCAGTTATAGATAATTTCTCCGTCAATCTTACCTTTGATTGAACCGGCCAAGTACGCCTTCCGTACATCGTAGTCCTTAATAAGGAACGAGCCATTTTCATCACTTTGACAAATCCCTTTAATGAGGACAGTCAAGTAAGCCTCCATCATCTTCACTGGGCTGCCATGTTTGATGTACATCCTGTAAAATAAACTTTTATTTTATTATCATGGATGAAAACCTTCAACATGCAGTATACTCAGCATGATGATATGTTTACCTGCACAGTATTCGGCTGAGTGCTGCATACTTTTCCGGATTGAAGTCTTTCGCTGTTAGTGCTATGGAAAAATGAGTGACCTTGAAGGGGGAAAAATTACAAATAACTAGAAGGTTATGATTTTGACATTAACGTTAATGACTCCTTGTTTGGTTGTACCTTTTTCAGTGGAGTCGGTTCCTGTACCTCTACTGTGGTGATGTAGTACCAAGTACCACAGTACTGACCAAACACAAAAGTGTGAAAATCCCCTCCCTGCTGTGTCAGACAACACTTGTTGAGCAGGACTTGTCTCAGGTTTGACTCCACGGAGGGATAACACCACACCCACAGTGTGTCTCCGTTTGCATCTTTCTCTGGATAATTAATTTAAAAAATAATTTAAAAAGGTTATCAACAAAATAAGACTCCATATATATGATAGTACTATACAATGAAATTAGAGGTTTCTATGGCAACGTGTTTTCAGCCTGCAGTCTAGGTCTCTATCTTATTGACAATGTAAATTCTAGAAGAAAGTGCAGTCTGATACTTTACTGAGTAAATTCTATGTCACACTGCGATCATGTGATACCTTTATCACATGCAGTCAGTTTTAGGCGTTTAAGACAATGATTCAGAAGCAATTGTGTTCTGAAGTAAGAGTGGAAACACACTCACCTATTAATCCAACGCTAAGCATAAGCTGCGTTTCAATTGTTGCCATATTCCATACCTAGGAGTGTTTATAATCACAAGTTAAAAGTAGAGAAAAAAAACACACCGACCACAAGTCCTCTGAGACACTGATGTGACACTGAAGTACCTTGAGACTGCGTCCAGATATTAAAATATAATCCGGTGCAGGTTTATTGTAAAAGAAAATATTTTAAAAACTGTCGTCGCTCTCACTTATGTTGAAGTCTTCTTTTTCTCACCTCACTTCCTACTTCCGGGACCGGAGGTTAGATGCGGTGGTCACAGCCAATCAAATCACCGGATACAACTACACCGATGTTGCATTCAGTGTAGGATTATTTTTACTTCCATATAAACCCATTTTTCAAATGTAGATATTTATTTTACAACCCCAAATTATCTAGAAAAGTAGAAACATATATAATGTATTGTGGTGGAGGACTTAAACCCTGTTGTTGGAACAAAACACCTTTTAGAGAATATATAGAGTTGTTTTCTTGTCGATTTCCCGTCGATCTATTTTCTTGTAGATTCTTGTCGATCAGTGAACCATGCTTTCGTAAAAGAGAAAATTCTTTACTTTTACGTTTCAAATTACTTAAGGAAAATGTAACTTTGGTATGACACTAATTCTCACAGATATGTAAGAACTATCCGGTATTACATTGGTGCCATGAATGCCGCTTTACAGGCATTATACGGGTACTTTTTACACCCAAAGTTGCCATGTCTGTGAAAAAAATGCAACTTAGGTATCGTTAAAAAACACTTCGGCTGCTCATGTATAATATTTTTTTAAATGTGTTGAATATTTATTAATGTGTTTTGTTGCAAATGTGTGAATTCTTTAAATAAATACATTTGACTATTTATTTACACAATTTTTGTATTTTTGCATGTTAGGCCTTTTGAATAGTTGGTGACGTTTTACGCCTAAAACCATATCCACATCAATGTAAAGTTGTTAGTAGTGGCAGTTATATTTGTAACCGAATTTTGGTGTAAATCGTTATTATAAAAACTATCTCATGTTGATATTTGCTAAAACGGTCTCTTCTTCACAACGAAAATACAAAACCAGTTTTAAGATTTTGTTAAATTTACCAAAAAAATACCTCTGTGATCATATCTGTGTGAGTCCTTTAACGCTTCAACGACTTGATTTAAGGTATTAAAAAGGGGGATAATGTAACGTCTACGTGGCAACCTTTCCCGGGCAGTTCACGAGGTTCTCCCTTTTCAGCCAGCACCGTAACGGCGAGTGAGTGCGTGGCTTTGATGGACTGGTGAAATTTGTCAAAATTTTACTTAAGTCAGTCTGTTGGGAGTTTCTTTAAAACGCCACCGCCATGCCGGCGTATTTTCAACGTCCAGAAAATGCTCTTAAACGAGCAAACGGTGAGTAAAAAGGGACGTCACGATCGCAAATGTCTGACACTCATGCTAAACTGTGCTTAGCTCAGACATTCTATTCACTCCGCAGTTAGCAGTTAGCTTAAACCAACCAGAATGGCGGGGAAGTGGTAGGATTTTATCAGTACTAGGCGCTACTCGCACGTATCTAATGCAATACACTATTGTTAAAGCACAATTTCCACAATAAAATTATCATTTGTTAGATGAATTACATGTGTCTTATCTGTAGTTTATCCGTGACCTACTGTCAGAGCCCAATTGTTTCGAGTCACTACCGGTTGTTCTAACAGGCCTAGTCGTGTCAGGTGGATGTACGGTTGAGGACTTTATATTTACTGCAGTGGTTCTTAACCTTGTTGGAACCACCTGTGTGTCTTGACCTTAGCAGTACAGGTTCCACCGAACCCCTGAGACCGACTCACCGAACCCTTAGTGTTCGATTGAACCCAGGTTAAGAACCACTGATTTACAGCCATAGTCAGGAAATTGAAAGGTTGGACGTGATTATCTATAAATATTATTCCAATTTTTTTTTCAACTGTAATACAAATTCAGTAATGACATTTGTGTCTGTTCTAAATGTTAATCACCAGCTTGATAGACCGACTCACCTAAAATACTGTAGTATATGTAGTATACTATAATCAGGGGTGTCCAGTTTTTTGTCCTGTGAGCTACTTTTCAAATGACCAGGCTTGAGCGATATACCTAGGTCAAAAATTCTAAATATATTTACCTATATAAACTGGATATCTTACTGACTACATTACCTTTAACAACAACTTCAACTTAGTTGCTTATAGCACCAAATCACAACAACCGTTATCCCAAGGCACTTTACAAACAAATATGCAGTAATGTAGATGCAGAAAACCAATAGGACAATACCCCCTGACCTTATAGACCCTCACACCAGCTGGGAAACAATTCCCAAAAAAAACCCAGACAGGGGGGAAAAAAGGAAGAAACCTCAGGTAATCAACAGTGGAGGTGATCCTCACCTTCATCCTAACAGGCGGTCAGCAAGCAGAAAAATTAATTCAATTTATCTACACTAAGGTTCTTTAAAGTCCTTGCATTAACATATAACATGTTATACGGTTGACTTAACACTTCTACTATTCTCACTTTATCACAGTGATTAGTACCTTGAAATAGAAATGCGTCTCTGGTTTCTATTACTATTATTATTTCATGTTATTGAACAGGATCTGCCAGCACTCTACTACTGGCAGATCCCAATCTTCCTTTTGGGCACCCCTGTTCTAAAGCGTCTGTGCTGTTTTTCAGTTGCTGTGTTCTGTGGCACAGTTTTGTTTTTTTTTTTTCTTGTAAATTTTTTAAAGTCTTGTTTTTCTGCCTCTGTCAGTTTTGTTGTGTAAGGGGATGGATGACATAACACAACTTCTTTTGTTATAATCACCATTTAATGTAGTCTTCTCCAAGCTCTTGTTTTGATTTCAACGTGTTTTCAAAGCTGCAGAATAATAGATAATTACTGATACTTTTAAGAAGTGATTTTTAAGATGTGTTTGCAAAATACTGTTTTGTACCACAACAACTACTTAAGAATAAGTTATTTCTTCAGGGGCTGAAATAGTTTTCTTATTAATCTGTAAATGTAAATTAAAAAAAACATTCATTTGTATTTTTCATTCATGTCATTGATTGGTATCACTCTTAATTGATTTATCCAGAGTTTCTTGAGGTTGGTAAGAAGCAACCAGCCTTGGATGTTTTGTACGATGTCATCAAGAGCAAGAAACATCGAACATGGCAGAAGATCCACGAGCCCATCATGCTCAAGTATCTGGAGCTCTGTGTGGATCTTCGCAAGAGCCATCTGGCCAAGGAGGGACTCTACCAGTACAAGAACATCTGTCAGCAGGTGTGTTTGTGATGGAGAACAAGTAACATGTGTAGTGAACTGTTCATTGGATTTACACCCAATTTCCAACGTCTTCTGTAAAAAAAAAAACAAAAAAACTAAATGTCTCTGCCTATAGGTGAACATCAAATCTTTGGAAGATGTGGTTAGAGCCTACCTGAAGCTGGCTGAGGAGAAGACGGAGACTGCAAAGGAGGAGTCTCAGCAGATGGTTCTGGACATTGAGGATCTTGACAACATCCAAACTCCAGAAAGGTGAGGTTTGCTGTCAGTATTTTTAAAGTTTTTAAAGTATTTTTTAAATTTTTATTTGGATTTTAATATTTCTGGTTTAATAACAACCAATAACAAAATACATTTAAAAAAGCACTAGCTGAACAGCCATTACTGGTGGAACTATTTTCACCAATTACCTATTTCCAGATTTTTCATGTTTTTATTTATTTATTTATTTATTTTTTATTAAGATATAGATAACACTGTTGTGTAATTTAAAACCTTTCCTGTGACTCCAGTGTGCTCCTGAGTGCTGTGAGTGGTGAGGACACTCAGGATCGTACCGATCGCCTGCTGCTCACTCCCTGGGTGAAGTTCCTGTGGGAGTCGTACCGTCAGTGCCTGGACCTGCTCCGTAACAACTCTAAAGTGGAGAGACTGTACCATGACATCGCTCAGCAAGGTACTGAGCCGAATTTGGATAGCTCTGTTTGGCTTTATTTTATATTGAATAAAAAATAAATTGCTCATAATATAAAGGTGTATTGCTAATGCAATACCAAGCAAAAAAAAACAAAAAACATTCAGGTTGTTCAACATTTTTATTTTTTATTTCCTGCAGCGTTTAAGTTTTGC
The DNA here is from genome assembly GCA_016785265.1 of Paraplagusia blochii. NCBI lineage: Eukaryota > Metazoa > Chordata > Actinopteri > Pleuronectiformes > Cynoglossidae > Paraplagusia > Paraplagusia blochii. The sequence goes on from JAFBJS010001800.1 coordinate 51,620, forward strand.
CTCCAGTACACCCGCAAGGCTGAGTTCCGCAAGCTCTGTGACAACCTGCGAATGCATCTTGGGCAAATCCAACGTCACCACAACCAAAGCACTGCCATCAACCTGAACAACCCCGAGAGCCAGTCTATGCATCTGGAGACCCGCCTGGTGCAGCTGGACAGTGCTATAAGCATGGAACTCTGGCAGGTCTGTCCTTGAACACTGTTAAGCTCTTGTGGTTATAGAGTTATTGGCTAAATACTTTTTACCCAGGAGATCTGATCTGATTTGTGTTTATTTATTTTTTTTAGGAAGCATTTAAGGCTGTTGAAGACATCCATGGCCTATTTGCACTTTCCAAGAAGCCCCCTAAGCCTCAGTTGATGGCCAACTATTACAACAAGGTTTCAACTGTGTTCTGGAAATCTGGAAATGCTCTTTTCCACGCCTGCACTCTCCACCGCCTGTACAACCTGTCCAGGGAGATGCGTAAAAATCTGAGCCAAGATGAAATGCAGAGGTACTGTATTTCTATCTGTAAGGAACACAATATTTTACAGGGGAGTTAAAAGGAGTATAATGGTGTTAATATTGCACACATTTCCCACTCTCAGAATGGCAACCAGAGTTCTTTTGGCTACACTGTCCATTCCCATCACCCCTGAGCGCACCGACATTGCTCGCCTGCTGGATATGGATGGCATTATTGTGGAGAAACATCGCAGACTGGCGACACTCTTGGCCCTCCAATCTCCACCCACCCGTCAGAGTCTCATAAACGACATGGTAAAGTCTGCAGCAGAGGAGAATGCTTGAAAAATTGGTTTTGATATTTAACGCAGCAGTTAGTAATATCAGAAAATGTATTTAATGTACTTTTTTTTTTCTAGGTGAGGTTCAACTTACTGCAGTATATTGTACCTGAAGTGAAGGAACTTTACAACTGGCTGGAGGTGGATTTTCATCCTCTTAAACTCTGTGGAAGAGTGACCAAGGTAAATGACAGCAACTTAGACATATGTGAGATTTTTTTTTTTCAAGTCTGATCTTGAAAGACAACATTTAAACAATATTTTTGTCCAACCAGGTGTTGAACTGGGTGAGAGACCAGGCAGAGAAGGAACCTGATCTTCAGCAGTATGTTCCCCATCTGCAGAGCAATACCATCCTGAGGCTCCTGCAGCAGGTAGGTTTTCATCTTTGAGCCCTGACTGAAAGAGGGCATCTGTATCCCATCCACATGCAAATGAAAATGACCACTAATGACATCATTCCGACTTAAGGTGGCACAGATCTATCAAAGCATCGAGTTCAGCCGCCTGGCTTCCCTGGTACCATTTGTGGATGCCTTCCAGCTGGAGCGCTCCATTGTTGATGCTGCTCGTCACTGTGATCTGCAGGTGAGATTCAGAAATAGAACCTTGCCTTGCTTTTTTTTTAATCCAAAAACAAAACATTACTTAGATTTCTTACCTGTTTTGAATATTATGCCTTTTTTCCCTTGCAGGTCCGCATAGACCATAGCTCTAAAACTCTTAGTTTCGGATCTGACCTGAACTATTCCACCAAAGAGGACGCTCCTGTCGGCCCCTTCCTTCAGAACATGCCCTCGGCTCATATAAGGAACCAGCTGACTGCAATGTCATCCTCTTTGGCCAAAGCCATCTACATCATCAAGCCTGCCTCCATCCTGGTGAGTTTGTTCAGTCTAACAATGTAAGATTGGTTTATATACTGCAAACCTAATGCAGTGAGTTGGGAATTGTCTTTTCCTGCCTGAATATTCTTGGTGTCTCAATGGTTAGTCACCATTAGTGCATAAAATACTGAAACTTAATCAGAAGGCAATATAAATATGTGCATATTACAGTCTACATTAGTGTTCCCCAACCTTTTTTTGCGCCATAGACCGGTTAAATGTTTCGTACTATTTTCATGGACCGGTCGTTAAGTTGTGGCAGACAAATACACATAAATAAATTAAATAGTTTCTGTTAAAATTCAATTAAGTGTTCTTAAATATTTTCCTACCTGAATTAACTCAGCATGAGCACAACAAGGGTTTCTCAAGTGCACCCAGCCTATAACTTTTTGCTACCAGACGGGTATATCAATGATTAAATTTCATTTTAAAAATGAAAACTCACTTTTTTTTCCAGCAAGAACGTGAGGAACATAGCCAGCAGGCCATCGCTGCCTACCTCAAAAATGCCCGCAAGGACCACCAGCGCATCCTGGCCCGCAGACAGACCATCGAGGAACGCAAGGAGCGCTTGGAGAGCCTCAACATCCAGCGTGAGAAAGAGGAATTGGAGCAGCGTGAAGCCGAGATGCAGAAAGTGCGCAAGGCCGAAGAGGAGCGTCTGCGTCTGGAGGCCAAGGAGAGGGAGAAGGAGCGCATCATGCAGGAGCACGAGCAAATCAAGAAGAAGACGGTGCGAGAGCGGCTGGAGCAGATTAAAAAGACTGAACTTGGAGCCAAGGCTTTCAAAGACATTGATATTGAGGTAAAACTGTGGTCTACGTTTTCTTTCTTCAGTGGGTTTTTACGATGCTTCTGAGAACATGTGAGTAATAATTGTGTCCTTCTAGAACTTGGAGGAGCTGGATCCTGACTTCATCATGGCCAAACAGGTGGAGCAGCTGGAGAAAGAGAAGAAAGAGCTGCAGGAGCGCCTGAAAAACCAGGAGAAAAAGGTATGTGACAAAGGCAGGCGTACTGCAGTAACTAGTCTTTTACACAGAGATTAATTCATTTTTCTTTGTCCTTAGATCGACTACTTTGAGAGAGCCAAGCGTCTGGAGGAGATTCCTCTCATCAAAAAGGCTTATGAGGAGCAGCGTGTCAAGGACATGGAACTGTGGGAGCTCCAGGAGGAAGAGAGGGTTAGCTCTTCAGTTCAAGGAAAAGTCAGGAACATTTTATCAATAAAAAGGAAACTAAATGTTTTTTCCACTCTCATTTTAGATCAGCAACCTGAAAGTAGAGCGTGAGAAGGCTCTAGAGCATAAGAAACGTATGTCCAGAATGATGGAGGACAAGGAGAAGTTCTTGGCTGATATAACTGCTGCCCGTAGCTTCATTTATGAGGTAAACCAACAATTGTATCAACCTGTTATTAATAACGAACAGCTGACGCAGTAAAGCAAAAGAAATCCTGACTTTTTTTGTGACATAAAGGGGAAAAAGACTTTGCTAAGAGAAAAGGGAGCAAAAATTTAATAGACTCTCGATCTGTCGTAGTTGACCAGTTTTCCATTGACAATATGTGTATTCAGGAAAAACTAAAAGCCTTCCAGGAGCGTTTGGTCGAAGTGAGGAAGAAACGTCTGGAAGAAAGGAAGCGACAGCGCAAGGAGGACAGGCGAAACGCTTTCTACCTGCAGAAGGAGGAAGAGGCTCAGCGGATCCGTGAGGAGCAGCTGAAGAGAGGTGATGATTGTTTGCATGTTTTCAGATAAAGTTGGCAGTGAACACTGTCTTAATCGTTGACGTTCTGACAGAAATTGGAACATGAATGATTTTTTTTATCTGACTTTTTTATCATTGTTTTGATTGCTTTTTATTTTATAGAGCGCGAAGAGCGTGAACGCATAGAACAAGAGCAGAGGGAGGCGGAAGAGCGAGAGTACCAGGAGCGTCTGCGCAAGCTGGAAGAGCAGGAGCGTAAGCAGCGTGCTCGTCAACAGGAAATTGAGGAGCGTGAGCGCCGCCGTGAAGAGGAAAGAAAGGGAGCGTCGGAGGAAAGACCCAAGGTATGATGCATCCAGTCTGTTTATCAAGCAGCAGTCAAAATACTTGCCTATATAAAAGTAATCAAAGTAGGAAGCATTTAGACTGGAGTCAAGTACAATCTGTAAAATGCTGCAGATGCCATTGAAGGTCCAATGGAATGTTGCTGCAAGTGTAGTGACGTGTTTTTGTTTATCTGGAGCAGGAGAGTGGTGAAAAGGAGGAGGGAGGATGGAGAAGGCGCACTGAGGGAGGAGACTCAGAATGGCGTCGTCCAGTGGCAGACAAGTATTAAATTTTTTTTTGTTTTCTGTTATATGATTGAACTATTTATTGAACCAGCAGATGGCGCTGTAACAGTCTATTGTTTTCCGTTTCAGGGATTGGCGACAAGAAGCCCAGGATGAAGATGGGGACGAGAGGGACGCACCCTTCAGACGTGGGGATGGTCCTCGCAGAGGCGGTGATGACAGAGGACCTCGTCGAGGCTACGACGATGATCGAGGTCCCCGTCGTGGGGGTGACGACGACCGTCCTCCACGTAGAGGCATGGACGATGACCGTGGTGGGCGCAGAGGCTTTGACGACGATCGTGGCCCCAGGAGAGGTGGAGACGACGATCGTGGCCCAAGACGCGGTTTCGACGACGATCGTGGCCCAAGACGTGGATTCGACGACGACCGTGGCCCAAGACGTGGATTCGACGACGACCGTGGCCCAAGACGCGGATTCGACGACGACCGTGGCCCAAGACGTGGATTCGACGACGATCGTGGCCCAAGGCGTGGTTTTGATGATGACAGAGGTCCACGCAGAGGCATGGACGACTCCAGGGGGTCCAGGCGTGGTGCTGATGACGACTGGGGTCCCCGCAGAGGAGGGGATGATGACAGAGGTGGACGAAGAGGCATGGATGATGGGCCGCGCCGGGGTGGAGATGATGCTAAACCTTGGAGACCCTTGGGCAGACCTGGTAGGGTTCATGAACAGCTGAAGAGAGGCGTAGATTTCTTGGACACATGGACTAGTACAGTAGGTTAACAAACCTGATTTTTGTTGAAGGGGGATGGCGTGAAAGAGAGAAGGCCAGGGAGGAGAGCTGGGGACCTCCTCGTGGTGGTGATGATGGAGATGAAGAAGGAGAGGAATCTGAGAGTTTCAGAGACCGTCGTCCCAACAGGTGGGTCTTCGTACCATAACATTAATGTAACCTTTTGGTGAAAATTGCCATTGAATTTAAGTTGGATTGTTGCATTTAGGGAGGAGGGTGTCTGGAAAAGGGGAGGTGGAGACGAGGGAAGCAGCTGGAGAGAATCTCGTAGAGAAGAACCTGATCGAGATGATCGTCGTGATAGACCCCAACGCGATGATCGTCGTGATGATCGTCGCGTGGATCGCCGTGATAGAGAGCACCGGGATGAGCGAGAGCAGAGAGCCCCACCCAGAGATACAGAAGATGGTGAGCTGTTAAACCAGTGTTGTTTAATAACATGTCAGTCACATCACTGTTGAAGAATGTAGGCGTGGTATTGATTCTATATGTCAGTCTGTTAATTAACAAATGCACTTTGATTTTCCCAGGTGGCTCATGGCGACGTGGAGGTGACGACAGACGAGAAGAGAGGGACCGGCCCAGGGAGAGACCCAGTGATCGAGAACGTGACCGTGAGACCGACGGCGACAAAGCATGGCGTTCCGACAAAGAAACTCCACGTCGCACCAAAAATGAGACGGATGATGATGGTTGGACCACTGTCCGTCGCTGAGCAACTACTGCATTCATCTTGAATAACAGTTTATCAAAAAGAAAAGTCACTTCCCACTTGGCCGCAAATGAGTCATGAAATTGTCAGTGTGTTGCTGCTCTGGGTTAATTTGTTATCAGAAAATTCTCTTTTAGCTTAATTTTGATTTGCAACAGTTTTGAAATAGAACCTCTTTGTCACCTGTAACTCAAAGTGACTTATCTGTAATTGGGCCTGGAATTAGTAAGAAGTAATTACGACTGCCCCCTACCGGTGGTTGGAATTATTAACTACATAAATCATAGATTTTTAACTTCCCCTGCTTGCTCGGTGTGACATTAAATGCCTTGTTGACATAATTATCTGTGTGGCAGAAATGTACAACTCATATATTAGTATTCTACATTTGGAATATGTGACCCACATCCCAAATTGGAATACTGTCCTCATGACTTCCCTTAGCTTTCTTTAATGTCTCTGCTTCAAGATTCTTCAAGATCCAACATTTCATCCTAGAGCACTCAGTGTGACCAGACCAGGTTGCTTGTGATAGGATGAAGTATTATTAATAAAGATGTTTGCTCACCATTGAGTTTCCTAAAAGTGATTTTTTTTTTCTTTTCTTTTTTTAACAACAAAGGATGCCATAGAAGTACAGTGGGTGAACCTCATCATCATATATCTGAAAAAGTCAGTACCACCAAAACGGACCAAGGCTTTGGGGACTTCTTATTTTTCTACCAATTTTGAGATACAATTTTGAAAGCTATAAGACTTGTTTCCGTATGTTTTCAACCGCTTATCTGGGTTGCGGGGGTAGCAGTCTCCTCAACTGCAACCCAAATCAAATTGGACCATACTGTACCTTCCTTCAGATGGTGAGCCCACTAAAGAAAGCCACCCTGACCTGGATTTGAACTTGCAAAGGGGATGAACCCTAGAGTTTTGGGCCAAAGTAAAGGCCTTATAGACTCAAGTTCGAGTGATATCTTCACATGTGTGAAGCTTCTTATTCATCCAGGTCATGATATTCAAAAAGGGTTTAGTTGTCAGCAACCGGACTTCTTCTTGGAGTTGAAAGACGTTTCATTCCTCAACTGAGAAACTTCATCAGTTTCTCAGTTTTTGGAGGCTTAACCCTGATATATTTACTGGGCACTGTATTTGGGGCGATTTGCTTGTATTTTTAGGCGTTTTGGCCAATTTTTTATTTTTTTACTTTTTCAAAATCACAAGGCTATAGCCTTACCACTTTTGCTGATATTTCAAATTGTTCAAAATTTACAATTTTTGGAGGGTTTTGCTCAAAATATTTTACTTGGCTGCATATTTGGGGCTATTTGTTTGCTATTCAGGGCGTTTCGGGCAATTTTGATTTTTTAACATTTTTTCAAAATCATGAGGCTATAGCCTTACCACTTTTGCTGAAATTTTAAACTGTTCAAAAATGACAATTTTTGGAGGGTTTAGCACAAATTAACTACACAGTAGTAACTTTGGGGCAATGAACTTTGAAATTAAGGCATTTTGGGCAATTTTTTTTTTCAACAAATTTTCAAGATCACTTTTGCTAATATAATAAACTGTTCAAAAATGAAAATTTTTTTGAGGCTTAAGCACAAATTCCGTGCAAGGCAGCATATTTGGGGCAAAGAACTTTTAATTTAGGTCATTTTGGGCAATTTTTATTTTTCAACAAATTTTCAAGATCATAAGGCAAAAGCCTTATCACTTTTGCTGATATTTTAAACTGTTAAAAAATGACAATTTTTGGAGGCTTAGGCACAAATAACCTACAAGGCAGCATATTTGGGGCAAAGAACTTTCAATTTAGGGCATTTTGGGCAATTTTTATTTTTCAACAAATTTTCAGGATCATAAGGCTATAGCCTTACCACTTTTGCTGATATTTTAAACTGTTCAAAATTTACAATTTTTGGAGTGTTTTGCTCAAAATATTTTACTAGGCTGCATATTTGGGACTATTTGTTTGCTAATCAGGGCATTTCTGGCAATTTTTATTTTTTAACATTTTTTCAAAATCATAAGGCTATAGCCTTACCACTTTTGCTGATATTTTAAACTGTTCAAAAATGACATTTTTTGGAGGGTTGAGCACAAATTAACTGCAGAGTAGTATGTTTGGGGCAATGAACTTTGAAATTATGGCATTTTGGGCAAATTTTTTTTTCAACACATTTTCAAGTTCAGAAGGCTATAGCCTTACCACTTTTGCTAATATAATAAACTGTTAAAAAATGACAAATTTTGGCTGTCTCTTATACACATCTGACTGGAGTTCAGATGTGTGGCTCTTCAGGTCATTTTGGGCAATTTTTATTTTTCAACAAATTTTCAAGATCATAAGGCTATAGCCTTATCACTTTTGCTGATATTTTAAACTGTTCAAAAATGACAATTTTTGGAGTGTTTTGCTCAAAATATTTTACTTGGCTGCATATTTGGGACTATTTGTTTGCTAATCAGGGCATTTCTGGCAATTTTTATTTTTTAACATTTTTTCAAAATCATAAGGCTATAGCCTTACCACTTTTGCTGATATTTTAAACTGTTCAAAAATGACATTTTTTGGAGGGTTGAGCACAAATTAACTACACAGTAGTATGTTTGGGGCAATGAACGTTGAAATTATGGCATTTTGGGCAAATTTTTTTTTCAACACATTTTCAAGTTCAGAAGGCGATAGCCTTACCACTTTTGCTAATATAATAAACTGTTCAAAAATGACAATTTTTGGAGACTTAAGCACAAATAACGTACAAGGCAGCATATTTGGGGCAACGAACTTTCAAGTTAGGGCATTTTGGACAATTTTTATTTTTCAACAAATTTTCAGGATCATAAGGCTATAGCCTTACCACTTTTGCTGATATTTTAAACTGTTCAAAATTTACAATTTTTGGAGTGTTTTACTCAAAATATTTTACTTGGCTGCATATTTGGGACTATTTGTTTGCTTATCAGGGCATTTCTGGCAATTTTTATTTTTCAACATTTTTTCAAAATCATAAGGCTATAGCCTTACCACTTTTGCTGATATTTTAAACTGTTCAAAAATGACATTTTTTGGAGGGTTGAGCACAAATTAACTACACAGTAGTATGTTTGGGGCAATGAACTTTGAAATTATGGCATTTTGGGCAAATTTTTTTTTCAACACATTTTCAAGTTCAGAAGGCTATAGCCTTACCACTTTTGCTAATATAATAAACTGTTAAAAAATGACAAATTTTGGAGGCTAAAGCACAAATGCCGTGCAAGGCAGCATATTTGGCTCAAAGAACTTTTAATTTAGGTCATTTTGGGCAATTTTTATTTTTCAACAAATTTTCAAGATCATAAGGCTATAGCCTTATCACTTTTGCTGATATTTTAAACTGTTCAAAAATGACAATTTTTGGAGTGTTTTGCTCAAAATATTTTACTAAATAACGTACAATGCAGCATATTTGGGGCAAAGAACTTTCAATTTAGGGCATTTTGGGGAATTTTTATTTTTCAACAAATTTTCAAGATCATAAGGCTATAGCCTTATCACTTTTGCTGATATTTTAAACTGTTCAAAAATGACAATTTTTGGAGGGTTTAGCACAAATTAACTACACAGTAGTATGTTTGGGGCAATGAACTATGAAATTAAGGCATTTTGGGCAATTTTTTTTTTCAACAAATTTTCAGGATCATAAGGCTATAGCCTTACCACTTTTGCTAATATAATAAACTGTTCAAAAATGACAATTTTTGGAGGCTTAAGCACAAATGCCGTGCAAGAAAGCATATTTGGGGCAACGAACTTTCAAGTTAGGGCATTTTGGCAATTTTTATTTTTCAACACATTTTCAAGTTCAGAAGGCTATAGCCTTACCACTTTTGCTAATATAATAAACTGTTCAAAAATGACTTTTTTGGAGACTTAAGCAAAAATAACGTACAATTCAGCATATTTGGGGCAACGAACTTACAAGTTAGGGCATTTTGGACAATTTTTATTTTTCAACAAATTTTCAAGATCATAAGGCTATAGCCTTACCAATTTTGCAAATATATTAAACTGTTCAAAAATGACAATTTTTGGAGGCTTATGCGCAAATAATCTACAAGGCAGCATATTTGGGGAAAAGAAATTTCAATTTAGGGCAATTTGGGCAATATTTATTTTTCAACAAATTTTCAAGATCATAAGGCTATAGCCTTACCACTTTTGCTGATATTTTAAACTGTTCAAAATTTACAATTTTTGGAGTGTTTTGCTCAAAATATTTCACTTGGCTGCATATTTGGGGCTATTTGTTTGCTATTCAGGGCGTTTCGGGCAATTTTTATTTTTTAACATTTTTTCAAA
>JAFBJS010001801.1:0-30495 GCA_016785265.1 Paraplagusia blochii
ATCATCAACGTTGCTGCAGACCAAATCTAAGCTTTTTCTTAAAATGGTTGTTTTAAAAAAACAAAACATGAAAATCACATTTTTATTATTACACAGTTCATGCTGCAATTTAGTATATATATATATATGTACACACATATATATATATATATATATATATATATATATATATATATATATTACAGAATCATTTGCAATACAATTAAATTCAAAAAGCTACATTTTAATCTTCCAGTTACAATTAGCCCTGTAAGGGGGAACTATATATTTAAATTTGATACCCATGTCCTCGTATACATCCCATAGCACCCATGCTTCTTGAACTAACCAATAGGGACGCAATTTACTTTTAATGATTTGTTTCTGGGCAACCAAATCCTTCATTGATCCGGAGCGGCATCAGTTAGCAGCTTAATTAAGCAACTAATGGGAGGAAATGCTATTGATCACATGACACCATGACAATTGTACATGTGTGAGCGTTCATGGGTGTGAGGACATGTGATCATAAGGTGGAATGTAATTGAAAAACCAGAAGCTGTGATAAATTGGTGATCTCTCCTCAATGCTCCGTTAGCCAAGAATCTCCAGCTAACGCTATATTTGACATATAAAGATAAAATCAATTAACTAAATTAAGTGGCTCAATAAGCCTATGTTGAAGATAAACTTTGATCGAGCTGTTGCTTGAGAGGTTTACAGATCACTTCATGGCTATCTTGACTAGCCATTGTCAATTGTCCTCTTATGGTAATTTCAAAAACTCAGGCAACATTAGGCCTGTGGGTCACCACAAACATCAATCTCAACGGCACAAATATTTGTTCTGATTTTTAATTATTTGTTGGACAGTGGGCCATGATTGGTCCTAAAAATTGGACGGGGTGCCGAGTCAATAGCAGAAATATTGAGTGTTCATTGAAATTACGATAAATGGCATGTAAAAGTAACATGTTTTCATTTTCTTTCAGCTAATCCCTTTTTTCAGGAGTTGCCATAGCGAGTCTACAATTTCATTTTGTTGTCTTGCATATTCGATTTGGCAATTTTTTTACGACAGATGCCCTTCCTGACGGGGCTTTGGGACCGGCACTAAAAAATAAAAAAACACTGGCTTCTGCCCCCCTAGTGGCAGGATTAAAAGAACCATAAAAAACCTAAAATGAAACCCTTTATGACGTCATCTACTGAGGAAACACAGGCAATGCAGGGAAAGGCAGAAGTAAAAAGATGATATAAATAGATTATTTGTTTTGGTCAAGTTGGGTTGGCCACAGTAAAAAGCTAAACGGGTCACATCTTGCCACCCGGGCCTTAGTTTGCCCACACCTGCTCTAGAGGCCAGATTGAGATGGTTTGGACATGTTCAGAGGAGGGACAGTGGATACATTGAAAGAATAATGTTCCTTGAGATGGAGCTACCAGGTAGGAGAAATTGAGTAGATTGATGGATTTAGTGAGGGAGGACATGGGATAGGTCATGGAGTCAGAGGAGAGGATACAGAGGGATGGGGGAGTTGCAAACCCCCGAAAAAAGGGACAAGTTGAACGACTTGGACACTTAAAATCTTTTTTAAAGTACTTTTTTTTCTGTTTCTCTTACCCACTCCTGTTGCTAATGAATGGGAAAATGCTACAACACGATTGAGCCGATGCTGCGACTAGGACATCCAGGACCTCTAAGAGGGCCAGCAGTATGATGACCAGGATCAAAGCCTCATATAACTACTGACATAGAAAGCTTTTCAAATTTGACTATGTGTTGTACCTTGGTACTTGTTTTATGTTATTGTATTCTTATGCTCTGGTAACATCCATTGCACTGTCTGTCCATCCAGGGAGTGAATCCCTCTCCTGTGGTTCTCCCTAAGGTTTCTACGTTTTTTTTTTTTTTGTTTGTTTGTTTGTTTTTTCTGTTAAAAGGTTTTTTTTTCCCTCTGTAGTTTTTTCTTACCCTGGCTGAGGGTCTAAGGACACAGGATGTTACCAACCCTGAAAAGCCCTATGTGACAAATTTGATTTGTAAATGTGGGCTATACAAATACAATTTGATTGATTGATTATTTAACTCATAAGTGTTCTGCTGAAACATCTGGGCCTGGTAAACAAGCTGCTGTATATTTGTAGCATTAACTTCCTTTTACTCAACTTAACCCACATGTTCAGGAACTGAATCCATTACTTCTGCGCCATACCCCAGACACTCTCTGGACTCTGTTAGCTCTGTCTCTTATACATGTAGAGAAACCCATCTGGCCGAATCTCACAGACTGTGATTCAGAAACTTTTCAGATATGGCAAAACAGTCGTCTGTGCGAGTAATGGGTGGTTTCCATCGCTACAGGAGAATACTGACTAAATTCTCAAGAGTAAGTGAGTGCTTTCAACAATTTTCTCTCTCTGAGCCCCAGAAAAACTGTAGAAATAGTGTCCTGGTGAACAATGATGCAGCTCGAGGAGTGTTGTGTGACTGTTACATAAAAAGAAAAGGGAGAAGAAAAAAAAAAAAAAAATTCTCAACCTATGGCCCGGGGTCCAAATGTGGTTTGCAATGTAATTAAATGGCCTGCAACAACATACAATATGTATACTAGAGACAGGTGTATAGCTCCGTTATAAAGCATACAGTATATATCAGGGCTAGTGGAATTAGAACTGAATGTGGGATGTTATTAGACAGGCGTGGTCAAACTTTTTGACTCGAGTCCACAGGTGAAAGATGGATCTGTCGTTTGAACTAAGATAAATGGCATTTAGAAGTCACGTATAAGACCCCAAATCCTGCATTTCTAATAAAATTGCGTCGAATTTACAGAAGAAATGCATTATGGCAGGGAAAAGGCAGAAGTATATTGATGAAAAAGAGTAATAATTTGGTTGGCGGGCTGCATTAGGAAGCTCAACGGGTTGCATCTGGCCAGCGGGCCTTAGTTTGTCCGTGGTTGTTACAGGACATACATTTTCAAGGATGTTCTGTTGGTCATGAGAAAAAAAAAATACCTTGAAAAGGAAAACATGTACTGAATACTATGCAGTGGCATATATTTCCACCCAAAAAAACAAACAAACAAAAAAAAAAACATAATAACATTTTGTTTAAGTGTCAAACTAAAGGTCAGGGTCCAAATCCAGTCCACAATGTAATTTTTTTCCCCCTCAAGAACTTATCAAATGTGTAAAGAGTAAAAGAGTTTCCACCATTTTATACCCTCAATAAAAAGCATATATGAAGCAGGATTTGTGGAATTACAACTGTATGTGCTGCTACAGGAGATACATTTCCAGTATTTTTGTTGTTGGTCAGTGAAAGAAAAAAAAACATAAAATTGGAAAATGTTACAGATAAAGGAAGAATAAGGGAACAATACTGAGTATTATTCAGAGGCATATATTTCTAAAAAAAAACAAACAAAAAAAAAAAAACGAAAGCATTTTATTCATGTATCAAACTAAGGCTCGGGGTCCAAATCTGGTAGTTACACATTTAATGTTAAAAAACAAACAAACAAAAAAACGTAAGTTACGTGACAAATTTGTATCTGACGTCCTGAGATTGTTTGATCCACACTTCAGCTCTAATGTCAGTCTCCTTAATACAGACACTTTGACTGCTGAAAATAGAGCTTTTCACCTCACAGCCTCGATTTCGTGTCACAGCATGGAACCCCAAATCTGATTGCTTTGCGAGCAAAATTACCATCAATTTGATTTGCCGGGATTAATTATGTAGCATAACAGAAGCGCTTGCTTGCCTGACAGCATCGCTGCCAACTCAACCACTTAATTGTTGTTTTCTGGAGGGAAATGTATGCGTGTGAGACAGTGAGGCAGTTACATAGGGGGCTGGAAATGAGTGGCAGGGTTTTTGTGCCGCTTTTGTAGAATTTTGACAGCATGAAAAACAAACTCCTCTGTCTCTCGGCGAGAGTGATTTAAATGGATCTGTGGATCCACTCATTAACATCACTGATGCATTCTGGCGTAGAAAATATTTACACATATGCCTATCATTGCCTAACACTGGTATGAAAAAAAAAAGAGAAAAAATATATATATATCTATATATATATATATTATCTTAACATGAAAATATGAATAATGAAAACAATCTCCTTAACTCCCACCCAAATCCCATTGCACCGCACTTTACCTCCCTGCAGGGGGTGACTCCACCGGAATCCAACTGCCCCAACCGGGATTCAAACTTGCCCAGGAGGTGAACCTTGGGGATTCATACCGCAAAGATATTGGCTTTGGGCTAAAGTGATGAACCATTTTTAAAATATTGATGAAAACATTATAAGTTAAATTGTTGGGAAATAAAATATATCAATTGGACCAAAATTGGCATATGACATTTCACAACGTAATATGTATCTTTCCCAGATAAAATACAGTACATCTACTGTGTTTCCAGATAGATAGATAAATAGATGGATAGCAGTGTTGGGAATAACGCGTTACTTGTAACGCCGTTATGTTCCCGGTAACTAATAACATGACTCGTCACTTTTCCAATTGAGTTAATGTCGTTATTGTTACTTTTGTGTAAAAGGGCTCATTAGTCGTGACTTTCTGTGGTCCAAATGGACGTTTTATCCCGGCCACGAAGAGAGGACTGTGTGGCAGCGGAGCCTGTCTGCTGCCTTTCAGTGTGTGTGTGTGTGTGTGTGTGTGTGTGTGTGTGTGTGGTAACTCTCACAGAGAGAAAGACGGCCATGCACACTAAGTTGAAATGTTGAAAAGGAGCGATGACTGGTTGACACAAGTTAACGTTTCAACCTAAGCCAATCAGAAAGAGGCCTGGGTGGGTCTTCTTGCCTCATAGGGAAATAACCACGACATTTCATTACGATAGTTGCTACAGAGTACAACACGGAACATGTTTAATGTGTTTTTAAAGTAAAGTGACTAGTAACATAACTAGTTACTATTTAAAAGCAGTAACTAGTAAAGTAATAAGTAACTTATTTAAAAAGTAACTTGCCCAACACTGATGGATAGACAGAGGGACACACAGACAGACATAGACATAGACATAGGTATGGTGGAAAGGTTGAAGGATAAATAGATTGATAGCTAGATAGGTCGATTGGTAGGTAAGTAAGTACATTCAGGGTCAGTCAATAGGTAAGTAGATAGATTTGTAGTTGCATATGTATAAAGACAGACAGACAGGCAGGCAGGCAAGCAGGCAGACAGACAGATAGATAGATAGAGAGATAGATAGATGGATTGACAGATTTCTTAAAATGCAGTATCCTTTAAAAAATGTAAATACGCAAACTATTGCCATCCGCTCTTTCAAGGCCACTCCTTTAAACAATTGCTGTCTTTGACTCGTAGCAGTGATTTAAATATATGAAACAGACGTATAGATACAGGCATGTTTAAATGTCTTCAGATTAAACAGTCTGTTTAATGCACTGGGGAAATTGGAGGAAAATTACGGATTACAGATTAACAACAAATAAAATATATATATATTTTGTCTCAAAAATTTCACTTATAACAAAAACATCTGGCGAAGCTCTTAAGGCAATGTCCTTGTATGTTGTAACAAAAATCAAAAACCACCGAAAGAAAAACAAAATTCATAAATGCTTAGCAGAGCCACAGCGCACTTAGACCCTTCGCTGGCTCCTCCACTCCATCCCTCCCCCAAACTCCCACCCTTTATTACACAATGTAATGAAGCATCGTGAATATACGCCCTGCACACGCACAGGCCTATTTGTAAGTTGCGGCGGAGGAATCTGGATAGATGACATTGGTAATTCCACATGAAAGTAATTTTAACTGGGTCCAAACCCTCTGAGTGAGAAAATATCTACTTCCACATCAGCTATTTGTCATGCTATTGTTGGAGGACTCTGGCAAAACACAAAAGGTCACAATGAGAGTACACATTACTCAGAAAGGGAAGGGAAAAATACGCTGCGGAAGAGGCATTTCATGTTTGCCGGGTGCGAGTAAAGCTGGTAGGGAGGAATGAAAAAGACAAGAGAAAGGACAAGGAAGAACAGGATCATTTTCATGGAATACTCAGAGGCAACAATGTAATGTCAAAGCTGTTATTCTGGCTAATCTATGTTAGTGTCAGGTGTCATGTCGGCCTCGCTGGTTTAACTCCCACCTCTCTGTGGAGTCTGGCTCGATTCTTTCTCCTTTTAGGCTTTTTCGAACTGGCTAATTTCTACTCAGCCTTGGCCAGTAGGTGGACCGAGGTGATTGATTTCCCTCATTATGGCTCTGAATGTTTCTTCTCACACAGCCAAGAATTCGTTAGACCATCTAGATAAATCCTTCACTGGGGAGACCATGCTCAGTGGGATCAACTTTGTTTTCCTGTGGAGACGCCACACAAGCACAACTCTTCTAACCGGACACCTGAGGACTACAATCGTTTCGCTGGAAACACTGTGAAAATGCAATTGTTAAGACTCTGATCTGGTGGTTCCGTGGAGTTGTACCATATCCCTAGTGTGGCAGTCCAGTTATAGAACTGGAACATACAGAACAGGTCACTCACTCAACATACAAGAGCAAATTGCATACAGTATTTTCTGTCAAACAATAGTTGTCTGGATCAAGAGGAGGAAAAGCATTAGGGTGTAATGCAGAGTTCTTTTTATTTTTTTATTGGCTTTTTTGTAATTGTTTTTATTTCATCAACAGCGGACAAATCCAAAATGTTGCACAGTAAATGAAAGACTTTTAATAAATGTTGACAGGTTATACTGCCGACACTGCTCACGGCCACAAATCTGATCAGAATAAACTCCAGATAAAGCTGGCAAATGGGATTTCTTCCTCTAAAGCAAGAATAGCTACTTTTCAAAAGACCAGACCAGAGTGATCCATCTACTTTGATAAAAATTGATATCAATATACGTATTTACTCATTACCTGAATGTATATTTATTATATGTTTTAAATGCATGTAAATGTTTGGCTCCAACTGATTTCACGCAAGATTATGAGCCAACCCTGTTGTATTCTCCAATGTTTTTCTTCATTTTAATGTCTGTTTCCACTACAGTAAACTGTACATTTGCTTAACAAACATAATGATAACACAAGAATTATCTTGTAAGAGTTTAATTCTGGTGACAAAGATGGGTAGGATCAGGAATTAGGGCATTAGATGGACAAGGCAGACATGTTCAGAGGAGGGACAGTGGATACATTGGAAGCAGCATGATCCTAGAGATGGAGGTAGGACAGGTAGGAGACCAAAAGGGGATTGATGGATGCAGTGAGGCAGGACATGGAGGTAGCTGGAGATAGAGTCGAGATACAAAGGACAAGGAGAAAATGTTGACGCTTAAAAAAAAAAGGATAAGCCAAATTTAATTCCAGAGCTGATATTGAGCAATTTTCCCGGTTTTCCTGAAAGTAACCAAAATCAAATAAGGTCTTTTATCAATAGCTATGGAATTGTATTGACATAAACACTGCTTTTAGGCATTCCATGTTTTCATCTGCATAGTATTCTTCAGTATTCATACAATAGTAGCTCTCAACTCTACTTATTAGTCAACTCTGCTTAAAAGTTATATTCCTCTGTGTGAACCCATAAGGAAGTTGTTGTTTCTGTTGAGGATCCACACCAACCAAGCATCAACGGGAAAGTAATGATCTACTCACACTGACAGATTAAGGGTTAGTAGCAGGGACAGGAGAATTTGAGCCAAGTAGGACGGCTGCTGCTGGGGCAGAGGCAGAAGACGCACCGGGTAGCTGCTGGAGACGAGGACGCGAGGAACAAATCATGTGTTTGGTGACAGACAGATGAAGGGGGCAGTGGAGAGGTAACAAGTAGTAGAAAGTAACAAGTAACAAGAGCCATAAAATAATGGCTGCTGCATTTGGCACCCAAAAGCTACCAGAGTTATGGGTAACACACAGTTATTATTTTTTTTGGCTTCATGTTTGTTGTTAGTCCTTTATTACAGGAGAACCGTAAGCGGCATGGTGTGTTTGAGAAGTGAAGTGCAACTGCTGCACTTATTTGCCGCCGTCTGTACTCGCGGATATAAAGTTCAGCAACGTACAATTACCAAAACACTTCTGGTGTCACATTCACAGCTCTGTGTTTGCTCTTGCTCTCGACAACGTGGTTCATTCCCACTGTCTCTCTCTCACCACTTTTCTCACTCTGTCTCTTTCCATGTTGAGCTGTAGCAGAATAAAATTGCAGTCTCAGTAACAACTGTCAACTCCAGCATGTTCTCAGTGCAGCTAAAAAATAGCGAGGATGGGAATAGCTGGACTTTTGACAAGACAAGCAGTTAAATCCATGCAGGAGAAGAGTGTCCAGCAAAACACTGTCTTTCTATGAAGAGTACAGAAACGCTGATAAATGCAAAGCACAGCTCATGTTAATGTTTTTTTTTTTTTTTTTGCAGGACTGTGAATTGTAAAATTTCATCAAGATTGATGCACTCTCTTACGAGAAAACCAGATAACTAGTCTGTATTTCAATGCTTTTTATCATTATACAGCTACACAATACAAAAAAAAAAAGTCAGTACTTCAGTCACTCTGCAATATTTATTTTTCCCTTTTTTTATTAATCTTCTTCCCCATTATTCCATTCAGGGTTTCTGCGGGCTGCAGCCAATCCCGGCAGTCACTAGGCAATGGTACTTCAATAACTAAAAGGTGAACTTTGGATAAATTTGCACGCATGCTGAACAATTTATGTGCTGACTCAGAACGGGAACCATCCTTTTTCTGGATAAATTATTTTAAAATGGAAATCGCCTTTGACAACAAGTGGTAAACCAGTTTTTCACGCAGGATGTTTGTACGGCGTAGAGTAGGTGCAAGGATGTTTCCCCAGTGTGTGGCTTTTTTTTTTTTTTGCTGGTTCCAGGGTTGGTGACTTGTTCAGAGTGATAGGCACCCTGAACCGAAACGCCACTACAGCACCATGCAATACCCTCTGGTATGGGTCTAGTTGGTCAGGGGTCCATCTTACAGCAACATAATGACCCAGAACATGAGTCCAAGCTATGCCAGAATCATCTTGCAAAAAAAGAAACAAGCTGATCAACTTAAGAACATGGAGTGGCCAGCACAGCCTCCAGACTTAAACCCTATTGAGATGGTATGGGATTAAATGGACAGAAGAGGGAAAGTGAAGCAACCCACAAGTGCCACACATTTTTGAGAACTTCTGCAACAGACATGGGAAGAACTTTTAAAGAATATTTGATTTCTATTGTTGAAAGAATGCCTTGTGTGTGTTCAGTTTTTATATCAGCCAAAAGTGGCTACTTTGATGAGTCAACAGTTTTGAATACATTTTGGTCTA
This sequence comes from Paraplagusia blochii, assembly GCA_016785265.1. Classification (NCBI taxonomy): domain Eukaryota; kingdom Metazoa; phylum Chordata; class Actinopteri; order Pleuronectiformes; family Cynoglossidae; genus Paraplagusia; species Paraplagusia blochii. The sequence continues at coordinate 9,323 of JAFBJS010001801.1, forward strand.
CAAATTGATTCCATCATTTTTCTTTTTTTGACTCCAACTGCTTATTTGTACTGTGCTTTCATGTCTGAGTACAATGAGACATTGAAAGACTGTAAAAACACAAAAAATTTGTGACTGGTTGTATATATATATATATATATATATATGTGTGTGTGTGTATATGACCCATCCTGCTTTCCCTAAAGCAGACTGAAGCTCAGCTCAGCATCCTCCCATCGCTGCTCCATCATAGACAAGATGACACTAGGCACGGATCACCAAGCTTCACTCGTCCTGGCATGGTCACATGCACCGCATTTCCAATATGTTCACCTCCACACATATGCTCCTCTTGGCACCTGACCCTTTCTGTAACCCTGTCACCGTGCTCTCCACAGACTTCCACAAAGCCAGTGACCCTTCCTAGAGGACAGGCACTCACCCGCGCACACTGAGCCACAGCCTAATGGATGAACAGTTACAGGCATGACCCTATGTCTTTTGCTTATGACCCATCGCCAAAGCCCACGTTATTAACGTACAGTGGGACCCATGGGGACATGCATGCTTTGGCCTGGGATAGACCTAGGCATTAGGGGAGTAGAGAGACAGACGACCAATGACTGCTGACCATGCAAGAAAATATGCAGACGCTTTTCAATTTTAGATTACTAAAGGATTGACAAGATCTGGTTCCTTTTTAGCAGCAATGTCCTTTAAGCAGAAATTACAACTTTGACTTAAATAGAATTCAGAAGGTTCTGTTGGTCATTGGACTCTTATCTGAGATTCCTAGAGACAGCCTCAGTTGGACCAATCCACATCGCAGTATGGACACGTACTGGGCAAAGCAATTTGGTCAGGATTGATGCTTTTGAAGGATATTAGAAACAGATGGATTATTAGGGGAAAACCCCCCAGAAGTCTGGCCATTAAACAGATACACACTCCACATGTACCATAACGATACTGAAAATGAACAGGGACATAGGCAAGTTTGTCGTAATTGGAGAGAAAAGAGAGAGAGTATTAGGATGCCAGTGTGTGTCTCCATCAGATTTTCACAAATGGCCCGGGTCACTGCTATTTTATCTCCCTTTATTAGACAGTCTGCTGCAGTCTGGAGCGAGACATTTTTTTTTTCCAAAGAAAGAAGCAGATTACACAGTATTATTTTCATTTTCGCTTAAACTATCTGCTCCATGACTTTTTCCTCTGTTTCTCTGACTGGTAAAAGCGATACAGGTTGTTCATGAAAGAAAGTTCTGCTTAATAATGACAACTCTTTTAAAACTTGAAAACTTTTTCATAAGTCGATAGATAGATAGACAGACAGATAGACTTTTTTTTTTTTTTTTAGAATTTGCAATGGAACTTTATTAACTTGGTACAAAACAGATGTGATCCAACATCAGTAGAACTGAAGTTCTACAATGGCCATATCATAATGAACTGCCCTTTTCCCTGCCCAACACCACTGATGTTGAGGCCTTGATGATGAGATGTTCAAGGGAAGCCACACTAAACAGCAAGGAGCATCTTCTTCGATTTAGCAGCCAGTGGGTTTGCAACAGGCATTTCTGGTTAGTTGTAGAAAAAGGTGGGCCTTCAGAGGGGAGTTCTGCACCTCAATATATATATATATATATATACTATATATATATATATATATATTCTGAATAATCACACTCTTCTCCCTTCAGCCCAAAGCAGTTTCCCTATCCATCTTTTCCCATCCTCTGCCTTGCCGTCCATTAACCCCTAAAGTGGCTGTGTCAAAGCTGTGTTGCCTGTGGGCGGCGATATCAGTCAACTTCCACACATTTACTCTCTTGAAAACTCCTCAACCTCTGGAGCCTTCTTATTGATCAATATATAAGCGAACAGGAGACATAAACAGAAACCAAATGACCTTACGTTGTAAAATTCAAGGTGTGCCATCTAGCTAGATGGCATACCTTAAAGTTAGAGCTTTTCTCTGTGCTACTATGACCATATTACAATTTTATTACAGATAAGCTGGAAATAAAATGTTACTCATTGTCAAACTGTACACCATGCACACCATGAAGTTCACCCTCTGTATTTAACCCATCACCAAAGTGAACAGTGCTCCCCAGGTAACAGTCTAGCAGTGTGTGGGAAGAGTGCCATGCTTAGTGCGCCTTAGTGGCAGCTGGTAGACTTGAACCTCAAACTCTCCTGTCAAGGGCACCACAGCCCTGTCTTGATCAGTGGCTGGAGAGTGGCCCAACATTCCTTAGTTTCACAGTCTTTGTGATCCATCAATCAGCTTATATCTCTATAACATTCTACCTCAATATACAGTAAGGCCTTGGCTTTGAACCAATCCTTCCATTTTCACTTGCTTGTCACCTTACAATAGACTGCACCTTCCTGCAGGTGGTGAGCTCACGGGAAACCAACCACTCTTTCTTCTTAACTTTGACTTCAAACAGCAACAGTAATCATAATCCTTGACTGGGATGTTGTCTAGTCTTTGGAATCCACCCATCATCTGCTATCTCTCCTGAACCTTGTGCATCAATCACAGGCCTTGACTTCACTTTTTCTTGCTGGGAATTAGCCTTACAATTAGATGTAATCTAATCATTTTCAGACTGTGTGTCAGTCCTACGTTCATGCTTTGGTTGAGTTTCCACTCATACCCCAACGGGACTTGCTGTATATATTGAAAGTACCCTGTAGATTGCCACTAGAGGGAACTAAGAACTAAGCTAATGTGCCAGTTTCTGCTACTCCTGAACCATTAGAAATCGACACGTTTATTATTTACACTGACTGTCGCTCAAGGGCACATGTGCAACTTATACACCCGTGCAACACACACACACACACATACATATACATACATATACATACATACACACACATATATATGTGTGTATATATATATATATATATATATATATACACACATGTGTGTGTACACACACATATACATATATATATATATACACACATATACATATATATATATATATATACAGATATACACACACACACACACACACACACACACACACACACACATATATATATATACACACACATCTATATACCATGACATTTTTTTATTTTTTTTTTTGGCTAGTGGTTTTACTCTAGAGCAGGCAAGAGCAAACTATGGCCTGGGGGCCAGATCCGTTGAGCTTTTTAATGGGACTGCCAACCTTGTCCAGATTAAATAACTTATAATTATCATTATACCCCCTTTCCTTTTCCCATCAATTTTGTATTTCCCCGCTAGATGGCATCATAAAGGGTTTAAGGTTTTATACATGACTTGGTCATGCCATTTATTTAGTTCATACGAGCAATCCATCTTTCTTTCTCCGTAGTTGGCACCCATGTCCAATTTTACGACTAGTAGTGGCCGGCGAGTCAAAAAGTTTTCCCATGCCTGCTCCAGAGCGATTTATGGTGTAAGAAACTTCATCAAAACATCAATGGAAATGAACATAAAAAACTGTTAGTGTTTGTGTGAGTTTAGGCACTAAGGACTTCACAGCAGTGAGATTAAGTTCTCTCAAGCATCTGTTATTGCGTGTAATAAAAAGTGTTTGATGTCGTATTTAAGTTTGAAATATTTTTTTTGCCCTTCTGCTCTAAGTAAAAGCAAATAATTGAACTGTGCTCCTCTGAACAGATAAATGTATTTTTCCCCTGGTTTTTACGGCACTGTGATTCCATACCTCAATACACAACCTAATTATTTGCCAGTATAACGAGCCTTCCCTCCTCTCCTTTGCTCATATTGCTTTTCTCCCCAGTCGAGTCAGAATCCTGTGCTTCGAAGTGACACTTGTGCCATAAAACATATCACTTTCACTCAGCCATTTCCAGACAATTATGCTTCCTAAATCATGGCCTCCAATAAAAACAGATACTCTCGAATAGGGGGAGCGCCATGTGCAGGTTGCTTGGTCTGTCTAGTGTCAAGATATATATCCTTCTCCCAGTTTGAGCTGGACCCTGCCGCTAGTTATGAAAGGAAAATTGCCTGAAGAATTCCAGCCCTTGACTGCTCTCCCGATAAGGATTGAGAGGTGCCATGTTGTTCTGGACAAAAAGGGACGCATAAGGCGTTGGTTGACGATAAGTCACAGAGTAAGAGGCGCAGGGGGAGAGGCGCCAGACACTGTACTGTCGCTCTTATCTTTCCTCTAATGTAACGGCATGGACTACATCATAAATGACTGCACTTGTGTGCAATGAGGCCTTATCTCTCCCACAACCGCCATTCAATCCCTAGAGACACTGTCTGGAAGCGTTGCTCTGGGTCGCATCAATAAACATCAACAGAGTTTAACCTCTCAGCAGGAGGGAGGATCCAACAGCTTGCCAGAATGAATAAGTAAGGCAGGAATTTGGCTGCAACAAGATTTCAAGATTCAAGAAGCTTTATTTGCCACATGACATTGTAGGCAAAGGCAGTGAAAAAGGGTGAAATAAAATGCATCAACAAAATGTAAACAAAAAAAAAAAAAAAAAAAAAAAAGATCTAATAAAAATAAGATCTAATAGAAATATGTTAAACTAAAAATGTTTTAGCATTAAAAGTTAAAATAAAATAGAGTAGAATGAAATAAAAGCAAAAGCAAGAACAATCAGCATCGAGAAAACTATGTGTGTGCAGTATGTGGATACAATTGTCTTTACATTTATATACATACACCCACAAAACCATATATATGTATGTATACGCACACATAATTGTTCATGTGCATGGATGTAACTAGCAAAAGTTGTAAACATACAGTTCAGCAGATGGCAGTGATGCTGCTCCCAGGAGATAAATTAAGAGATAAAAATTAAGAGATAATAATTGTGAGATAAATGAATTATTCACTCGATTTACATCTATATATATATATATATATATATACACACACACACATATGTATATATATATACATTCACTCGATATACATCTATATATGTATATACATATATATTCACTCGATATACATCTCTCTCTCTCTCTCTCTCTCTCCATATATATATATATATATATATATATATATATATATATTTAGTTAATAATTATACATATATATTGAGTTAATAATTAATTTATCTCACAGTTATTGTCTTAATTTTTATCTCTTAATTTATCTCCTGGGAGCAGCATCACTGCCATCTGCTGAACTGTATGTTTACAACTTTTGCTAGTTACAATTATGTGTGTGTATACATACATATATATGGTTGTGTTGGTGTGGGTGTATGTATATAAATGTAAAGACAATTGTATTTTAAGTCAGAAACATGCATTGTTTATCTCATGCATTGTACTGCAGTACAGTGGATTAACTTTTAAAGACATGTGTCCATGCATAACCTTGATCAGCCTTGTTTTCTGTCCAAAGCTACTATGTCTAATGACTTTCTTTTTCTTTCCCTTTTTTGTGCATGTTGAGACTGTAGCTAACCTCCATAGAATGTCTTGATAGAAGTCAGTTGACCCTGCATTTCAGTATTAAACTTGTTATACTGTATTTGCACAGGATTAAAAAAAAAAAAAAATAGTTTGATCACTAAATGTATGACCGTGCCTTCGACAAGATGCCAGTCAAGAATTCATCTTTATATTCAAGGTCGGAATCAACACTTCACTGAATCTATGACCCATGTTCAGTTTACGTCTCTTAGTGTGCTAAGGGAAAGGATATTATGGTGCTATATAAGGATGTGCATGTCCTTTCTGGCATTCTGATGACATACATTATATGTTTTCTAGTGTCTACCTACTGGCAATGCCAGAGGGTTGCAGAGTTTCTGACTGAGTCTGCAATCAAACCCTCGGCTCACTGGCAGAAACGTAAATACTGCTACTGATCCACCAACAAGCCTGACACAGCAGATGTTGGACAAAGACAAAGACAAATCTACTTCCTTGTTAAATGAAAAAGTGCACAATATAACCCGCAGCTATTAAACAATCAGAAATGTCAAAACAACAATGACAGAGGAAAAAAAAAAAACAATTCTCTTCACTAAAAGTTTACTTTTGTTTTTTCACCAAACCCAATAATACCTCAGATACAAGAATCTGACATCTACCCTGATGTCTTCTAGGTATTTCTTTTAAAGGGGGAATATTAAACAAAACAAAACAAAAAAAAAACCTTCTAGGGCTTCTCTAGAGGGCATAAATACGTTTCACACAAAGCATTGTCGCCATAATAAAGCCCTTCATGGTGGGATTTAGTCGGCCTGGGGCCAAGTGAAAAGTTAATGTCCTTAACTGTCTAGAACATCGAGGTCACTACCTCATTTTCCAGTTCGGACAATTCTAATGAGATTCTTATCTCCTTGATGAATGTAGATAAACACTTGAAAACCTTGACACTGTGTTTTTTTTTCTTTTTTTTGGGCAAATCATCTCTGTGGCTGTTTAGCGTCCTCTCCACTTAACGGATAAAAAAAGAATTTGGGAATCGTTAATTCACCATATGCCTGAGCTCCACCTCGCAGGTGTCTAGAACATCGAGGTCACTACCTCATTTTCCAGTTCGGACAATTCTAATGAGATTCTTATCTCCTTGATGAATGTAGATAAACACTTGAAAACCTTGACACCGTGTTTTTTTTTTTTTTTTTTTTTTGGGCAAATCATCTCTGTGGCTGTTTAGCGTCCTCTCCACTTAACGGATAAAAAAAGAATTTGGGAATCGTTAATTCACCATATGCCTGAGCTCCACCTCGCAGGTTACTCACTCCACTGATTAAGGCCAGAAGCCAAGGTGAAACGTTCCACCTTACCAGTACTTTATGACATATTTTTAAATCACGTTTTATTCATCACTGGTAACTGTTTTACTGTGGTAATATGAACTGATTCAATTTTAGGGCAGCAGTGGTGGCCTAGCGTTCCGGGAAGCAGACGATTGCTCCACAAGGTTTCAGGTACCAGTCTACCAGCTGCCAGGTTGCCACTGCGGTGCTCTAAGCATAGCCCTGCCCTGAAAAAGTAACTTCCACTGTGCTAAACACCAACAGGAAGTATGGAGCAGTGCGATTTGGGTAGCAGTCGTGGAGACTCTGAAATCCGGTAGTGGATACCAGGATGAATACGTACATTAAAGTTTAGGGTTTTGTTGTTTGGACCTGTAATTTAGACCATTTTTTTGGACTTGTGCCATACCCTATACAAGCAAGCAGGTTACTGGGTTCAATCCCTGGTCAACACAACATAAAGGTTTAGTTGGAATTAGTGATAATTAGAGACTGCTAATTGGCTGTAAATTTGAGGATTAGAGTTAAGGTTACTGTATTGACAACTCTGGGGGACTTAAGAAGTTTTAGTGTGTGCCTCCGCTTGCTTATTGATTGAGAGGAAACGTCTTCAGTGTTTTGTTTTGTTTTGTTTTCTCCAAGGAACAAAACAAAACTTTGCAGCTGTTTTCTAAACGTTGAAAAAACTTCTAATCGATCTTCATACTCTGCGCTCGATTTTATCTTTCAGATAAGTCATTATGTGAATGGTGAAATGTGTATGGTGAAATGTAATACCAAGATGATGCTGCTGTGGTTTTGCTAATTTTCTGATCCTTAGCTCTTCTCCCTCAGCCAACCTTTTATTGCATTTCTCTTTGCATCTTGGTTCTGCTATACAACTGACTTCAAGGTAATATTTCATAAAGACTTGGGAGTATTGGTGTAACATAATTGAGAGGATATATGCATGATAATCATACGCTATAGTTGGGGAAATATTGATGCTACATAAAAGAAATAGTCTCCTCCAACTTCCACATTAATATTTGCACATCCTATGCATATGAAATGGACATTAAAGTTTTACTCATACAGTAAACTGTTGCTGAAAGAGGTTGCTGAAGGGGCTTGAGAAAAATAATGACTATAATAATTATCATAATTGGATAACAAAATGGTTGGGAAGTACACACCAGTTTGCTGGTTCAAGCCCTGATCATTCTGTGTCGGTTTTCAGTAGCGGGCTATGCATTTCAACCATAGGCCTTCAGTGATGTCATAGTTTTGTGACGTCAAATAAATATGCTTCATAATAACATTAGTATAGGACTTGAGATTCCAGCTAGCAAATCTCTAATTCAGGTACAATATGTTGCAAGATGACATTGTCAGACTGTCCAATCACGGGACACCTACGTGTTGCCTTCTACGTGGGGCCAGCTAGAAGGCCATGAGGTCCACTGGCGAGATGATTGGTCTGAACGCTCTAAACTGAACGGGTTGTGTCAATTCACTTAGAGTGACACTCTTGACAGTGACACAGTGCACTTTTGATTGTGAAGGCTCTGGCAGATTTCATGGACCTGACAATGTAGTTGGGCGGAATATTTTATTTTTAGATTGGGTAAAAATATTTTATACAACTTTTAAAAAATCCTTTTACATTAATAAAAAATATGTACATTCTACAATTTTATATATATATATATATTTTCGAAAATGATATTTTTATAGAGGAATACAGCAATACACTCTAAATTACTTATTTTTCTATGTTGCACTCACAGTTTTGGGTTTCTGGAACTGAAATAGGTTTACTTGACATGTCCAGTGATGAATAAAAAGAAAAAAAAAATGATAGGAACATTATTTTTATACAAGTCTATGAAAAACTGTGGTGACGTTCTTGGTAACATAAACAACTGTTAGTTGAAACCAATATTTTGGTTTTAATGTTACAAGTTATTATTTTGTATTTTCTTGGAAAAGTAATCTATAATTTATCTCTGAGGGCACACTGAAGTTAATTACATATAAAGTCAAAGCACGGCAGTCTTTAAACTAATATCTTCATCAGAAAGTCCACTGATTCATTTGGCTTCGGGATGCCTCCAGTATTCATCACGTTGATGTATTTCAACTTTCAACTTTTATTTATACATTCAACTTAACAACACCATGAAGTCATCACTTCTGTGTTATGGATGTTGTTACTTTGCTGTCGTTAAAGCTGTCATTTTGCAAAAGTGACAAAACCATTTTGTCTTGTTTTATCGCTTCACATTCAGCGACTGCAGTAATAAAAGCCATTATCTGTTATCTGTAAAGTTAAAATGCCATGAGGGGAACAAAAGAAAATTTAAAAAAACATTTCTATCTTTCTGCTGGCATCATTGCCGTTCTGTTTCACCTCTGCAATTGTTCTTCCAATTCAGTATTTAAGCTATAGATGTAAGCAATTGACTAAACATGGCCCCCGAGTATTCCATTTGGAGTGAATGCCACCAATAACACGTAATAACAGTCTTCCATCCATCGAGTGGATGGTGGGATGGCTGTATAAAAGAATTGATGGATCAATGCATAGATTGATTGATGGATAGATGCTTGGATGGACAAATATATATAATATATTCAGTTATGTGAGGATGGGCTGATGGCTGGATGTCTGGATGGATGGATGGATGGGTCTATGGATAGATGCATGGATTGATTGATCGATGGATGAATTGATAGGTAGATAATATATTGGGCAATGTGAGGATGGATGGATTTATCGATAGATGCATGGATTGATGGATGGATGGATGGACGGACAGATGCATGGGTGGACAATATATTCAGCAATGTGAGGATGGGTGGATATGGATGGATGGATCTTTGAATAGATACATGGATGGACAACATATTCAGCAATGTGAGGATTGATGAATATGTGCATGGATGGATCTATCGATAATTGCATTGATAGATGGATGGATGGACGATATATTCAGCAATGTGAGGTCTGATGGATAGATCCATGAATGGCTCTATGGATAGGCGCATGGATTGATGGATGGACGGATAGATGAATGGATGGACAATAAATTCAGCAATATAATCCCAACCTCCATATATCTGACAACTAATCGAGCACAAAAGAATCCATACAGGTGGATCAAAACTTCTGAAATTGTTTGTATTCTCCATCCTTTATCGCCTTGCTATCAAGGCTTCACTCTAGCCACAGCCTTTAGAGATTGATTTTTGTCTGAAAGCTGTTAACTTAATGCATGCTTCAAATTAAAGAACACTTGAGTAATAACCCTCTTGCTATACATTAAAATCCCACGTTGTCTTTGCAGAAGGCAATAAAACCAAATATCAAAATCACTACAGGGTGCCCATATTTTTTATTATTTTTTTTTTAAATGTATTTCTGTGCCAATCAGCTTACAGTGTAAAACTCCAAACTCAAGCTTTTCTCACACAGTTCCTTCACCTTTAGCTGTTTTATTATGCAGCATGCTGCTGCACACATTTAGCAGGCAGGGAAGGTCTGCAAAGCCCAGATGTTTGCTGAACTGGAAGCCTGCCTTGGCAGCAGCTGCCAGCCCATCACAGAGAAACACAGACAGAAAGCGAAAGAACCAACAAGCATTTTTTTTTTTTTTGACTTGATAATTCTCCTCCTTTTTCTTCCCCACCATGATCCACTGTATGGAGAGTGAAGTCTCCCCAGCAGCCATGAATGCGCAAAGATGGGTTGTGAACCCCAAACACAAAATATTCCGAGGTCAGCTCTCAGACACAAAGTCATTCAGGAATGTGTAGCACAAGAGATTCTGAATGAAGGGGTCACTTTAAGGGTCTGTTGGTTAGAGTATAATATATCTTATTCGAATATATCTGAAGCAGGATTAGGCAAAAAATGTGAAAATTTATAAAGTGAACCAAATTATTCAGACAATTCCTACCTCCACTGCATGTATGACTATGCCTGCGAACTAAGCCTCAATAGAATCAAACAGATCAATGCGATTGTATAAAATCACTATTCATCAATAATTGGCCAGATAACTCATTGTCAAATGATTTGAAACAAGGCCTATGATTTTCTCCTACCAGACAGGTGTACAAGGTTAGAATCTTGTGTCAATGAGTGTGTGTCATTTTGAGTTTATTGTTGTTGTCTTCACTGAGAAAATATTTCCTAATCAAATATATTTGCATTATTGATGATGGAATCCTAGCTGGAAATCCTGGAAACCAGATGGGGCTTAAAGGAATTATTTTCTTCTGCGGCCCGGCACCAATTCACCCATGGACCAGTACTGGTCCCCGGCCCAGTGGTTGGGGACCACTGTAATGAAAGATAACACAGACAGGATTGTTTGGAGAAAAAGCTCAAAAAGCCAGAGATGCTTTAGACATGTTCACAGGAGAGAAAGTTGTTATATTGGTGGAAAATGCTAGAGATAGAGCTACCAGGAAGGAGACAAAGAGGAGACTGATGGATGCAGTGAGAGAGGACATGGAGGTAGTTGGAGTTAGAGTTGAGGATACAGAGGACAGAGCGAAATAGATATTGTTGACTCGCTGTGGCAACCCCTGAAAAAAGGGACAAGCTGAAAGGAAAAATAGAAGAAGAAAATTGTCCAGTATGATAAAATACGGAAATATATATTTGTATCTTTACATTTACAGCTCCTTCTGTAAAGCCACACTTTTTCTTTGCGCTAACACAACTTCCTGTTTTGGCCGTCATGGTTAAATGAGTTTTTTTTTTTTGCATGGAAACAAAAAGTAAAAGTTTAGGCTATTTCTTGGGTAAAAAAAAAAATCAATGTCTAAAATGTAACTGATCTCTTGTAATTAGCATTTTCCTTAGAGATGTATAAACTTTTAGCCTTTGCACTCATATTGGAAGTCTTTGCATAGTGATTCAATTGCGTAATGCGATCGGTCTGAGTATCGATGGTGCCCCCTTGTGGTTATATTAGAGGCATATGTTTCCGATAAGTTTCAAGAACTATCAAAATAAAATTATGAGTCATATTCCCGAAAACATTGTGATAGAGCATCCCAGCACCAATCATGTCTTACTTGTTTCGGTGTGGGATATATTTTAGTATATTTCCATTCTCCTGCACAGATTCATGTGTTATATTAAAGCCTCCAGATCATGTCTGTTTATTTTCCATGAAATCTGGTGCGTCTGTGTGGACTGTGCTGCACTTTACCACCTTGACTTTCAGCTTATTCATTGTGTTTTTAATATAATCCTGCTGATCTGCAGAGGTGGTTGTGGAAAAATAGCAAGCAGGCGGGGGCGGGCATGTCACCGATGGAGCAACATACTGTACACTCAAGGTACAGTACACGATTCTTTTCCTGAATCAAAACTTCTTTTAACTTAATGCAGTGACTCTTAAATCATCATAATATAAAATGTATTATTGTTATACAAGTGAAAATGAAAAACTACTTAAGGAGTAAGTAAAGTCAAACAAACTGATCAATTCATACTCATTTATTGCATTAAATGTGTTAAAAAAAAACTGGAAGAACTGCAAGGAGAAAAAAAAGTAAGCCTGAATTAAAGATAATTTAGGTAGCAAAGAAAAAACCATAGGCTCAAAGCTGCTGCTGGCACATGGTACATTGTCATTTATGTGATGTGACTTGCGATCCATGCGTGATGGCGGTTTCTGTGAGTGTTTTGGAATTTATGACTGACAAGTTCACTTTACCTATCGCTTCATCTCTAAACCCCGTGTCAGCTGTTAAAAACGTGAAATTATATTTAATCCTTTTCTTTTTCTTTTTTTTTTCTCATAAAACTCGGCTTGAAAGCAGAATGTGCTCTCTGTGTCGGCAGAGATAATATTTTTAGTTCCTGAGCTTTTTCCAGCTGAGGATGACATTTCCTGAGCTTCCATGACAACACTTTCAAAAAAATACATTTCAGCATTCTGGGATTTTCTCTCTATATTTTTAGTTTCTTTTTAAGATGTTCAAAAAAAGGAAAGACTGACAAAAATTAAGTCCTTGGAGAGTATATATATATATATATATATATATATATATATATAGCACTTTGTATGATTGGCTGCATCTGTCTCCCCAAGGCAATGTAGGGAGCTTCAGCTGTTAGTGAGAGAGCATGTCAAGAAAAAAGAAAAAAAAAAAAAAAAAACTCACATGGTCCCTAGGCCTATAAAACAGAAGAGTAAGATGTTTTTTGCAAACTAATTGTCTTTCTGAGTCTTTGTGAAACTGAATTAAATTGTTACATGTCTCTACAATAACATATCTGCCATCCTTACCCGCGGTTTTGCTTACCAGGCTAAAAAAAGGGCGTCTGAGAGTGACACTGTGTCTGAAAAAGTCTGAGCAGCCAGCTGAGAATGCACACGCAGTGACAGACAGGCCGTTGTCTCTGTAAGCTTTTAGACGCAGAACTATTCTGTACAGACGTTCCGTTGATTGCCAGACCGCAGCTCGGATTCTCATATAGTCTCTGGTTGAAAAGTCTATATTTGATTCTAGCAGCACACCCTTTAAGGCCTTCCAGACACAAACAATGTTTTCTTTAGAATATCTTTAGCCGGAATAAAAGCATCATGGTCCTAAAGTTACAGGGATTGACAATTACTTCCTACTCATGGACTTGATCAACTGTTAATTAAATCCAAAATGTTAGAACACCCTGGACAAATTCATTACCAAATCCACAACATTAATTAACTTGTACATTGTGCAAAACCTTTTAGAAATGTTTGAAAACCAAAAAGTTTAACTAAGGATGAAATTAAGAATCAATTTTTCTTCCAATAATAAACAACATATAGGCACAATGTATGATTTGATGAAACCAAATATTTAGTGTTGTGGTGAATGTTAAAAGTCAATTGTGTTGTGTGCAATACCGAAAACAGAAACTAATTATTTGGAAAATATATGTAGAATGAAATGACAAAAAAAATAGAAAATGACAAAAAGTAAACATCGGACATTGTGATGTACAAGGGATCGCTGTCCGGAGAGGATGGAAACTACGGCTGAATGTGCATGACATGTAAGACTTGGACGCAATTTAATAAGATAAAAGATGACAATTTGTTTAATTACATAGTGGGAAAAACCGATAATAACAAAGCAGAGGTTGAGAATGTCTAAGACTGCAAAATCTTAGCTTTATCTCTAGGGTTAGTAAGAATTGGTTGATAAAGAATATTGTTAATGTTGAGATAGTATTGCTGAAATATATGTTTTAGGATGGATGATGATGAGAAAGAAAGAAATATTGCACAATATTGGCCAAAAAGATTGTCTTTTTTAGTACCAGTTGAGGTCTGGCAGTGTTGGGGGACTTGGACTTCTGCAGGGCTTCAGGTTCAGTTCCACCAGCTGCCAGGTTGCCACTGAGGTGCTCTGAGCATTTTACTGTCCCCACTCATATACTTTCTACTGAGCTGATCACTGGCAGGGAGGCTCATGATATGGTGCAGTGTGAATTTGGTGCCAGTCGTGGAGACTGCTGCCCCTGCAAACCAGTAACGAAAAGGTATGACAGATAGAATTTTCTGATCTCAGTCCTGTGGGACAAAATTTTACCCAGATTTTTTTCTTTCCTAAAACAATGCAGTTCTATTAGAATAATTCATTGTGTTGAGATAAGTTAGAGAATCCATTTTCTGACAGCACTGTAGTGTGACATTGCTGCACAGTCAAATGAAAACAGTCAATATATCAGTAAAATGGAACAATTTTGAGGTCGAAATGACACAGTCGTTTCTGAAGTTAATTTTACACTTCTATGCCAGCATTTCCAATTATTTTTTGACTTGGCAACTAAAAATAAGAAGAAAAACAGTAAGTAAATATAAGAATACTTCTATTTAGTGGAATAAAAAAAATATCCAAGTATTGTTTTGTGCAATAGGAATATATATATATATATATATATATATATATATATATATACATATATTTACATATATACAATTTCAACCCAGAAATTCTCGGTCTGATGGGTTACTGTAAACACACTATCTATACATAAGTTTCCTTAAGGAAAGGAAAGGAAAGGAAAGTTAACTCCTTGTTATTGTGACATTGTGATTCACACCACTGCACACAACAAAATGTGACTTCTGTATTTAACCCATCACCAAAGTGAACAGTGGGCAGCTTTGAGCGCCCGGGAGCTGTGAGTGGGGATGGTGCCATGCTCAGTGGATCTCAGTGGTAACTTGGTCGAACCAGGGACCTTGTGGACCCAAGCCTGCTCCCTTAACCACTAGGCCACCACCTGCCCCTCCTAACAATGGAAGAGAATGAAGATGAATAAATGACATGTGCAATAGACTGTCAACATTAGCCATCGCATAAACCTTGAGGCCAGACAGGAAACTACATCCATCCTTACGTCCTCAGTCGACAAACGCAAAACAATATTGTTTAACTTCACGTTTTACACTTAATAAATGATCTTTCTCAGAACATCTCTGTTTAGAAGCTGCAGTGAAGTTGACTAAAAGAAAGCTGAGATTTAAACAAAGATTCTTCAGCTGTAACTGAGAGGCTCATACATCCTTGAGATAAAAAGCCCTTATTTTTTTTTTCCTCCTTTTACTACCCTCTGGTTTTATGTTCGTCACATAATGTTGCACAAAAGAACATTGCAGACATTTTGAACAAGGCAAAGTGTATGTGCCGGCAAGTAAATCTGACACTTTAATATAGCTGTAAAAAATCCTCTTTGGATCTCCAGTCAGTCTTTGGCCAGTTCATTGTACTGTGTATTTTATTAATTTATGTCATTGAAAATCTTTAGCTTCATTTTTTTTAATTAATATTTATTGAAAATCAGTCATATAGTCTTGCCGTAAAGAGCAAGGAGAATGTATTTATTTATTCATTTTGGAGTAGTTGACTGCCTACTGGGCAGTTGGTAGCCTAGTGGTTAACAAAGCGGACTTGGGTTCGCAAAACCCCTGGTTCGAATCCCCCTACTGCCAACTGAGCTCCACTGGGCATGGCATCGTCCCCATTCACAGCTCCCCGGGGGCTCAAAGCTGCCCCACTGTTGATGGGTGGGAACTGTTAAATACAGAGGTCACATTTTGTTGTGCGCAGTGGTGTGAATCACTATGACAAGGAGTTTGCTTTCCTTTTTTCCGATATTTATTTCAGGACGATGCATCGCCCATAATGATCTGTTTCATAGGAATGTTTCAATGCACATTCCACAGATAAAAAACAAAAGAAAAATAGAGTGATTTAATAAGTAAAGGTTTATTGGCTCAGATTTGTTTTTCCCCACCAGGGAAAACCTACCCTGCAGTGAGAAAAACAACCTGTGGTTAATTTATGAAGTAGCTATAAAGGCTTTTTAATTAGAGCTGCCAGTATTTGCCACAATCCTTTATTAACCAACAGTTAAGAACGTCTGCTGGCATGAAGCATGCGGAGTGTGGGCCAGAATCATGGGCAGCAGTGTATTTGATTTTTTTTTTTTTTTTCATTTTACGAAAATAACTTCAGGCGCGCACACACTCAGACACCAGCACAAAACCCCAGTGGTGTGGATGCAGACAAATAGCCTTGAGATGAGAAAGTTGTAAATTGCTCCCATGGTGTAGTTAGCCAGAAGAGCAACATAGTATTTTATTTATTTATTTTTTCCTTTTTCTTATTTTGTTAAGAGACTGTTTATAACATCATTGTGAGGTTAAATGCGCATCAACACTTAAATGGGACACCGGCCCCTAGGTAGTTGTGCTGCGTACAGTTCCAGATGCAGCATTGTTACATATGGAGAGAAAGAGGAGTATTTACATGAACCTTTTCAGAGGAAACCACTTGAAAAGTGCAGTTTTTCGACGACATCTTACAAACAGCCGGACAGCGACTCAAACACACCCAAGAGCTCAATTTATCTCCTGTCACAACCTTTTCCCGCTCTCTCTGTATTCTTTTTGCTTTTCTCCTGTTGACATTTCCTCACAACATCGCAACACTTCTGATAGTTCAAGCAATTCACGGGCGCTTCACACAAATCACCATCTTCATGAATGTCAGAATGGAACTTTTCACCTGGGGCTGATGTATTACACTTGAGGAGACGTGCAACAGGTGCAGAGGAGAAATCAGAATATGGTTCTAAGCAGGGGACTGGTTAAATGCTGACAAACACGGGTTTCTGTCCCTGCTTGTCTGTGTTGACGCAAAGTTGAACTTAGCAGGAAGGTAGGAAGAAAAGCAAACTCCTTCTAATTGCGATCTACGCTACTGCACACAAAGAAATGTGAACTATGCATTTAATGTAGGGGGGGTCAAACTCAATTTCACAGAGGGCCAGAATTGAGAACTGGCATGAAGTCACAGGCCAACTCAATAAAAACTCCCTTGTAGGTAGAAACCTCAGGCAGATCCAATGCATAGGCAAGGGCGTAGAAGTGGGTCTTGAGTTCTTTCGGGATCCGGGGCCACCAGTAGGTGGGCTGCAGCAGATCTGAGGACTCGGGCAGGGGTATAAAAAGACAGTGTATCGAGCAGTGGCTCCTAACCTGGGTTCAATCGAACCCTAGGGGTTCGGTGATTCGGTCTCAGGGATTCGGTGGAGCCTCTGCCACGGAGGTCATGAAACCGCGGAGGTCATGACACACCAATTCACCCTACTAAAGTATGGTTCGGTGACTGTGCATATGAAACTGGTGGGGTTCTGAAGCTCCAAAAAGGTTAAGAACCACTGGTACAGAGATATAGGAAGGGGCAAGACCCTCCAGTACCCTCCAGGTCGGGGGAGAGATCCTGCCTCAAGTGGAGAAGTTTAAGTATCTTGGGGTCGTGTTCATGAGTGAGGGAAGGATGGAACAGGAGATTCACAGGCGGATCGGGGCAGCGACCGAAGTAATGCGCTCGCTGTATCGATCTCTCGTGGTGAAGAAAGAGCTAAGTTGAATGGCGAAGCTCTCAATTTACCAGTCAATCTACGTTCCTACTCTCACCTGTGGTCATGAACTTTGGATCATGACCGAAAGAACGCGATCCCGGATACAAGTGGCTGAAATTAGCTTTCTCTGAAGGGTGGCAGGGCGCTCCCTTAGAGATAAGGTGAAGAGCTCTGTCACCTGGGAGGAGCTCGGAGTAGAGCCATTGCTCCTCCACATCGAAAGGAGTCAGTTGAGTCAACTTGGGCATCTACATCAGATGTCCCCTGGACGCCTCCCACAGGAGGTGTTTGGGTCATGTCCCACTGGGGGGAGACCCAGAGGAAGACCTAGGACACGCTGGAGCGACTATGTTGACTGAGGTGCTCTTTGCATAGGACAGCAGAGCAGCTGTTGGCTTTGAAACTGGAACCCTCTAGTCCCTTAACCACTTGTCTAACACTGTCCCACGTAGTGATGTTCACTTGGGAATCTATCTACCGTATGTGTCTGAGTCCGTGTGATCTCAGAGATTTATGCTGAATGATTTAACGTGAGACTAACATATAGAGCCAGAATAGTCTCAAAAAAAAAAAAAAAAAGTACAAGGACACTCGTTGGGACATTGCCGTGGGAACACTGCTGTGTGATTGGCTGCAAACGAGTGAGACTTTTGATTGGCCGGTGACCAACTGATGCGCGCAGTTTCACAAATTACAAGCATGATTTGCATGCACATACGACAATACACAAATGTAGTTTAAAGAATTGACAAACGAATTTTGATGTGTGAAGCGTTGTTTGTGTATCCGTGGCTCCCTGCTTACGAGTGTGTTCTTTTCAGAATAAATTTGTGGATCCGTGCTTACAAGTGTGTTCTTTTTTAGACTATTTTGGCTCCATACCAACGCGCTTGCTTGTGAAATGAGAAGCAGAACAGAATTGAAGGGTCAAGTCTTTTCGTAACTTTTACTCCAAACACCTACAACACCTGTTGACTGAAAAGCAAGCGATGCAGAGTCAGCACCGAGGATAGAAGCCTGCGTTCTCTTATTTTTCTCTAGTTCTCTCTTTCTAACAAGTGTGATGTTAAATACCTGAAAACATAAAACGGGGACAAACCTTGAGTTTTAATCTGTTTCTTCTTACTTTCATGTTTGTGTTCCCAAAAGGAAACCGCCCAGTAGCTGTTCCAGCAGTTATTATTTAGTCAATCCCTGGAGGATTAGTGGCACGTTAAATCAGAAGACAGGCTCAAAGACTTCATTTGGAAAAGGATGTTTTTTGTAGTAATGAACCACAAGGCAGACATATGACAAGAAATTAGTTGAGGCTCTTCCAGCAAAGTCCAGTAAACTCCTGCAGTGAAGGAGGGCCTTAAATTAAAGAAATCTCAAATAAAGCTCAGGTTTTAGCCAGGGGACAGGTGTTAACTGTTGTTGTCAGGCAGATTTGGTTTCAGTGTCTGCGTCCAATGCTTCAGACCTGGCTGTGTGTACTAGAGCACTGGGCTGTGAGACCACCTAAGCATGGCTGATTGAAAAATTTAAAACCATCACAGACATCAGACGGTGCCTGACTGGACAGCTGGGGCAGTCTGCAAAAAGGAGGCACTGACCTTTCCCAGAGATATGTGGGTTGATAGGATGGATTGTTATTTTTTCTTCTCATATGAAGACAGATTTAGAATTTACTATTATTATTATTATTATTATTATTATTATTATTATTATCATTATTATTATCATTATTATTATTAGACTATGTATTAGTCATTTAGTGTCAGTGAAAATAAACCCTTTTCCAAATAGAACCTTGGCCCTCAAAAAAGAGCAATGCTCTTATGCTCTTCCATATGTCCATACTGTGGACATATGGAAAGATATTTGCAATACTTGGTCATGCATCCAAACACAGCAAATCTGAAAATTTCTCATTGTTCTGTAAGAGGTTAAAGCAACATAAGGGCTGGGGGCAGCATGTGAACCGTTCATTTTTGTAATTTGGCCCGCCAAACTTATCGGATAAGGCAGTTGGTGCCCTAGTGATTAAGGGAATGCACTTGGGTCCACAAGGCCCCCAGTTTAAATCCCTACCACCAAGGTGCTGCTGACTTGGCTGCCACCTGCTCTCTACGGTGATGGGTTAGTTGCAGAGGCATAATTTCCTGAAGGATACTCACTGGGGATTGATAAAGATCTATAAATAAATAAAAATTACATACCTATTTTTGTATAGGTGTATGTATGTATTTTTGTTGCCTCTCCCCTGCAATGCCAATGTTTTCACAATGATGCCGTTTTGTAAAGGGCTTAAAGCTTATTATCCTTAATGCTGGACTTTTTATGCAACAGACTCTCCTATCTGCTCCTAACCTGACCCCCGTGTTCAATTACATGATCGATAATAGCCCACAGGTGATAAAAATTTACCTACGCTTGTTGCTTACTGTACAAACTATATATTTTTTTTTCTGTATTAAGAATTGATGGATTATATTTTATGAAAAGAACAGTGACTTAAAGGCCTAAACATCAGATTTTCTTATATGCTGATGTGTAACTGTATAACTATTCAATAGCTGGCTTTAATCATGAGTAGCAAGTTAATTGATTCAGTGCAGCCTTTATTTTTCTATGAATACACTTCAAAGTACTGAACAACGTCTGAGACGGGATGTGCCGTCCATCTGTTCACTGTCAGGTACGCAATCATGCTGCTCATGCTTCCTACACACTCGGCCTGCACCAGTTGCAGATGTCCAAAAGCTACTTAAGAGCCAAACCTTCCCTCTGATTACTCTAATGTGGTACAGCAGCGCTTTCTGTTTGTGCTTTTTCCTTGCATTGGCAGGTCTACAGTCGCACGGCCCATATGTTGCTGACTGTCGCGAGCCGTAACGCATACTCATCACAGAGAAGGCTGGCTTTGGTGAGATGAATCGGCAAATGAACGCTTAGATGTTTCTGTTGTTGAGCAATTTTGTCTCTAAGGGAAAATTTGGCAATCTTCTTTTGATTCTCTCCATGATGGCATCCAACGTCCTCATTAATTCTCATAGAGTCAACAGCGGTGAAACTAGTGTAATTACCAACTTGGAAACACTTGTGATAAAACTCTAGACAACAGCACTGTTTTGAAACATATATATATATATATATATATATATACATGGATGAAAGTTTGGTGTATACTGAAAAGACTGAAATTATTCGGTGGTAGCAAAAGTATCACATTTACTAAGTAAAAGCCACACATACCCTCAAATTTGCTATATTAGAAGTTTATACACTCAACAAGTGATACAGATACTACAATACAACACAATATTAAATGAAATAGACAAAACCATTACATTCACTATTTTATTTCTATCTTCTCAGATCACAACATAAAATCCAAATCCAGTAAATTATCTGTTGATCAGGTGGAAAGTTCAAAAAATAAAATAATATGGAATGAATCTAGTAATAGTCCTCTAACTATAATATAATATCTATAATATAATAACTATAATGTAATATATAA
>JAFBJS010001801.1:31455-54364 GCA_016785265.1 Paraplagusia blochii
CGTTCAAACCGTTCAGAGTATGAATTCAGACGCAGCGCTCCACTCCAAGTCCCAAGATCTTTCACCCTTACCGTCTCAAATCATGCTAGATCCAGCCGTGGGGAAACCTTCAGGGAGTAAATCACCGGAGTCAGCTCGACATGCTACTGGTACAGGAGACCGTGGTGCGAAACTGGATGTGAAGACTGATTTATGTTTGTAAGTACCATAGCAGGAGTGCTGTCCCTGTCTCTTATACACATCTCATAAAACCCACAGGAAAGCTCACAGTATCGTACAGTGCGATTTGGGTGACAGTCGTAGAGACTGCTGACCATGAGACCTGGTAACGGATAAGAGAATGGAGACGAATTATTGAAAGAATGGACGGTATGATTGTTCAGATCCAACCCACTTGACATCTGATAAGGATGGAGCTCAAGTGTTATAGCATCTCTGTCTTCATCCATCGGTTTCAACAGCAGATAATAATGCACTTGATTTATCTGCACCAGGTTAAAAATAAAAACAATGTTTTTTGTTTGCTATTTACATTCTGAAATCAAAGATAATAAGTCATTCACTTAACTACGTATTTTGTAGCAACAGTTCTGTAATCTTCAAATGTATCTCTTCAACCTCTTAGACTAGGCATGGACAAACTAAGGCCCGGGGGCTGGACATGGCCCATTGAGCTTTTATATGCGGCCCGCCAACCTTGTCCAAATTAAATCATTTATTTATATTATCATTATACTTCTGCTTTTTCCTTGCAATAATGAGCTTCCCCAGTAAATTATGCCATAAAGGGTATTAGAAATGTTTATTTTTAAGATTTATACATTACTTTTACATGCCATTTATTTAAATTGAAATTAGTAGATAAGATAATAAAGGGCATTAGACTTCTTACTGTCAGAGAGAGAACAAATTTAATTTTCTACAGATTTGGACATTGTGAATGAGTCTCAGGGGCTCTTTAGGGGTGACTAGTTTGGACAGCATCAGGAATGAAGTGATTAGGGGGACAACACAGACAGGAAGGTTTGGAGAAAAAGCTATGTTTAGTGGATGGACATTGATTATATCGATAGCCTGAATGTTGGAGATGGGGCTGCCAGGTAGGAGATGAAGAGGAAGGCCAAAGAGGAGATTTATGGATGCAGTAAGAGAGGACATGGAGATAGTTGGACTTAAAGTTGAGGAATCAGAGGACAGGGTTAGATGGAAGTTGTGATCGCTGTGGCAATGCCTGAAAAAAAAGATACAAGCCGAAAGAAACGATGAAGAAAAAATATATTAACAAGAAATGTGATCTATGAAGACATGTTTGACGACCGCAACCATTCACAATCACATCTTGATAACTACATTCGACTGCAGTTAGTGATAACTAAAAATCCAAACTTCAAACAGATATCAGCGCATAAAAAATGTATTTCCATCCATCTAATAGTTAGAAATGAGTAATGACAGGTAAAATCGGGTAATCATTGACACTGAATGATGTAAGTAACAACCTCCTTCAGTCACACGCATTGATGGTAATGAACTGAACAGACCTGTACGTCCACCGGGGACACGATCACAGACAGTTGGTCGTAAACTTAATTAAACAGGGCTTTTCCTTAATGTGATTCATTATGAATGTGAAGCAATAAATGATAATATCTTGGTTACATCAGGTTCGGGGAGGTTGGGACAGCATATTTAATTATTCTATGATGTCAACGGACCTCAATGTTGTCATTATTCAGATGAACTGTTTTTATTGTATCTTTTTTACTAATGGCAAGTACAAGTTAATTCTGCCGTCCATTCTTTTATGTATCACCTTCGTCATTTTCTTTTCAAATTTGAGACCATATTAATCTAGTAGATAAAAAAAGACAGAAATAATTATTGGTGCATGTAAAATTAATTATCAAACATCTGACAAGGAATAATAACAGGTGCATAAATCTCTTCATATACAGAGTGAAGAGATATTTAGGATCTTGTCACGTCTGTGCACAGTTATTGAGGACATTGACAGTGAGAGACAACTGCAGAGCTTTTAACTCATGCTGAAGGACAGAGGAAGAGACGATGAGGATGATGATGGAGAAGGAGGAGAAGCAGGACTCCTCCTCCTGCTGCAGCTGCTGCAGGACAGCAGGGAGCAGCAGCTAATAGGTTCACATCAGGGTTTAACTCAGGTTACCTCCAAGAGTATATATACTGCAGTAGACTGGCTGTATGGACCTGAACACGTACTAACACAGAGGAGGTCAGGGGATAAAAATGTCTGACTTAGGTAATTTGACCTGATGCTGATCTAAACTAAGAGTTTAATAATGTAATACCTCATTCCGCTGCATAATAAGTTAAAGTAAAAATATGTATATACTAGATTTATACCTACTATTTTTGTTCGGGTTTCAAAAAAGATATACAGTAAATAAATACCAGTTTTTTTTCTATTCATCATTTCAAAGGTGAAAAAAAAAAAAAAATCAGTCTCAAGGATTGAAATAAATGTATGCAGCGCCACCCAGTGGATGATGTCACAGTGTCCCATGTGAGACTTCTAAAGCCTCAGAAAATTAAGAAAACCAAATCTTTTAAAGGAAAGAAGACCAACATTTGTTCCTTTAAAATAAAAAGTGTTAGAAAAGAGAGATGTCCCGAGATGTTCCGTTACTCATTCAGCAAAAACACAATAACTGGTTCAATTATGATAAAAAAAAATAAAAAATGCTTCATATTCTGTGTTGAATGTGATGATTCAATTCCAAGAAGTTATTTTCTTTACTAAAATGTCTAGAAAAGCCCACTGCATGTAATTTCTTTCCAAGGATTTACAATTTAGAATAACATCAGGATCTCATAATTATGAGAGATTATTTTTTCTGAGGTGTCTTTGCTTCTTTCATATTTCTGAGCTGTGTTTTTTTTTTTTTTTAAATCTCAGAACATTGTCTTTTAACATCAGGTGGTGTTTTTGTAAAAAGACAGCATGTCATCCAGACTGTGAAAAGACTCAGGCTTGGGTTGATCGGGCTGACAGGCCTCAGCCGAGCTCTCGGAGGACAGTTCAGTGGAAGTTTCAGCCTGAGGCTGGGGGGCATTCTGCTGCTGGGACGCAACCTGTGGCGGGTACTGGGGCAAGTATTGGGGTGGATATTGGGGTGGATATTGGGGCGGATAATGGGGTGGATATTGGGGCGGATAATGGGGATGATAGTGAGGAGGGTACTGTGGAGGGTACTGAGGAGGATACCGTGGTGGAAAGGGAGGTGGCATGTGAGGTGGAGCTCCAAACTGAGGAGGAAACATTGGAGGGAATGGTGGATAAAATGAAGGAGGAGGAGGAGCGCAGGGAGGATTGACAGGTGGAGAAGGCACAGGAGAGGAGGTGCCAGGGAGTTGAGTCGGGATCTGTTGCTTTGAAGCAGTACTCTGGTTGTCCTCAGTCTGCTGCAGTTCCTTCTGGTTTGTTCTTCATCTTCCTCTGTCTCACCTTGTTCAGTCTGGCCTGCAGGATAGCTTCTCTTTTCTCTTTCAGTCGTTCTCTTTTATTACGTTGCTCTGTTGTCTAAGTAGAAGCATTAGATTTGGTCATTCAGTGAAGAACATACTTAAATTGAATTTAAATACATGCAATAAGGAGACACAGAAGAACATATGCTATGATTGAGAGGGAGGCAGAGTTGGGGAAAACTCTGTATGAAGTATGAAGCCTCTCAGAGAATTTTATAATCTCATTGACACCTGCGGCTGTTTCTTCCAGTGACCAATGATATCTGAACCAGCTCACCTGGTCTCTCAGCATGTCCAGAGCTTCTCTCTGCTTTCTGCGTTGGTCTTCATCCTGAGAAAAGGCAAAGTAGCCCACGCCAAGCTCTCGAGCCTCTGTGACCAACAGAAGTTTGTTTTTGTTTTTTAATTAGTGAAAACCCTAATCTAATATTTTATATTCATGTGCTCAAATATCCAATGGTAATGCTTGGACAGCAACCTTGTCCTCTCATGTCCTCGTAGTGAATTGGTCCAACAGGCCTCTGCATGGCCTCCTCTTCCTCTCTCTCCCATTCCTGCCTCTGCAGCTCCCGACGCATGTCCTCTGACAGCAGAGTCTTCTCGGATGAAGTTTTTCTATATGGAAGAATCAGAGATCTTACAGCTCACAGCTCCTAAACCTAGAGACCAATATTCATAAGTGTTTCTGTATTTACCCCTGAAAATCTCGGTCCATTTTCTTATAATCTGGCAAATCTTTTTTCATGCATCTTCGAGATCGACCCAGGGAATCGACATAATCCACCCTAAAATATATACATATGCATTTTATCAAAACAGTATGATCATTTTTATAACTAATTACCAACTTCCAAGACACAACACAACAGTATAAATTCCAATTATATGCTATTTGAATCACAGTAATATCATCAAATCTAACTCTTAAAATCTTAGAAACAAATTCTTATCATCGAAATTTCTAAAATTAATCTAGTAATAAAATATTACAGATTAGAGAAAGATAGATTACCATTCTTCGTCTGGGTGTTGAGGAGCAGGGACTGGAGTCAGCGAGTCAATCTCTTCATCTTCATGTCTCTCTACCTCCTTCTGTCCAAATGTCTGTTTCTTCTGCTCAATAATCTTCTGCGTGAAATCAACCAGGAACAGACTCTCTGTCTCTTCATCTGAACCATTGTAAGAAAATTGAAGAAAATACATCAAAACCTGTTTAAAATGACCAAAGATTTAATCAAATGTATGATTTATTTTGCTCACTAACCTGGAAAATCTCCTTTTGTCATCTGCTCATAGATCTTGGCTTTTTCTTCCAACTTGCGTCTGTTGCAAAGCACAAAAGAAGTCAAACCATTGAACCCCTTTGTACACGTCATTTGCTCTGCTTTTTTTGACGTCTTGGTTTCTTCTCTTAGAAAACAAAGACTCTGCTGTTCTTAAATTGGAATTCCAGGCTCCAAATAGTAAAAATTTTGCACAGATGCACAAAGATTTTATTTTCTGCCAGTGGACTCATAGATCAAAAACTTAGATCTTCTTTGTAGTAATCCTCCACTGTAATAACTGTACAGAATAATTCTTTGCATGCAGGATTTCACTTTATAGTCCGAACTTCTAGCAGAAATTGATTTTATGATATATTGTCATGAACTTAAAGTGAGTGATTGAAACAGAGGTATGTCACAGTCCTGTATGTTGCAATTGTTTATTTGACTATTTCTATACAAGTCACCTCTGTCGATCTCAGGCCCGGGGGCCAAATGTATTTATTTGTATTTTGTATTTATATTTGGCCCGCAAGCCAAGCAGTTGGTTGGGCCTCTTGCAACTAGTGGCCCTGGTCAAAAAAATAGTTTTTTTGCTGCAGACACAGATAGGATGGGGGCCCAAGCGATACTTTTCTAGGAGCCCAAAGAGACCTTAGCACAGACCTGGGCAAACTAAGGCCTGGGGGCCAGATGGTGTTTTAATCCAGACCACCAAACTTGTCAAACTCATCATCCATCTACTTTTTCCTTGTAAAGCTAGCATTTCTGCAATAGATAGATTTGAAGAGGCTGAAAGCATTGTGCCCTTACTCAATACTTGACTCATCATTTACCTTAGTTTACAGAACTAAATCTCTCTGATCCTGACCTGGCCCAGCCCTGACTCATATTTTAGCACCACTTGTGGTAAAAAATAATTGCCCAGGCCTGTCTTAGCACCTTCACTGTATTAAATATTTTGGAAAAGGGAAAATATTTACAGTTTATTTTTCAATAAATTTTCAGTCTGGCCTGTGACTTCATGCCAGTTTTTTTTTTTTATTGTGGCCCACTGTAAAATTTAGTTTGACACCGCTGCCTTAAATAAAACCTAGGAACAACGACTTTACTAAAGTACTACAATGGAGGCCAAGTGGTTAAGGAACAAATCCACCCGGTACCAGGTAACACTGAGGTGCACTGAATTTAGCATTGCTTCATAGGTGCTGAAAGCTGCCCACTGGTCATTTTGGCGAACATAGGTCACATTTTGTTGTGTGTATCAGTGTCACACTGACAAAGAGTTTGAATTCATTTTTTTATTATGTGTCTAACTCAATTATTTAATGGAGTTCATTTAGGATTTAGATTGTTTTGACATAAATTGCGTTGACGTAATTACTATAACCTACCTAATTATTAATTGTGTTAAATTTAGCAAAGTGTATCCTTACCTTGATTCACTGAGACTCTTTTGCTCCTCTGCAATCTCTTCTGAGTCCTTCTCAGCTCTTGCTGAAACACCAGGGTTCTGTTTTGTCCAAACATTGGGTTTCTACACAGGCACATAGAGTATTAGTGCTAGTACAAACACAAACATGCACGTTGCTAAATTAAGTTGAATATCATACCTTATCTTTGGTTTTTGATTTGATGCCAGTATATGCATTGTCCTGTCCAAGCTTCTCTTTTTTAAACTGTTCCTGCTTTCGAAACAATTCAGCCTTGAGGTCGACTAACTGTTAAAAAAAGAGAAAAATGTCAAAACGTGTGAATAACTATATTATTTCTTAGCCAGACAATCATTTAGCCGCATGCTATGTCACCTCATACATAAAAGTCTTTATGTATGAGACAAAGGAAACATAACAAAATGGAGTATTAACGACAAAACATCGTGGAAACTTACCGACGTAGCCGTCACATCGAAGGGTTTCTTCTTTTTGTCCATCGTGACTTTTTGACGAGATACTTTAGAAGGCTACAGCATTAGCCTTGGGTAACTCTGACTTCTTTAGTGTTCAGTGGTGAAAACGTATTCTTCTTCTGACGGAGAAAATTACTTCACGAAAGATTTGGCGCCATCTGCTGTGGTGGCGTCGAAATGTCTATGTTTAAAACGTATTTTTAGGCAATATTGAACAATCCTGCTCACAAAAATGATTAAAAAAGTAAACAAAAACATAAGTATTGAATTATTTACAGGCAATACCTCTTGCTCGTCTTACATCATTAGATTTTGGAAAATAATTACTGACTAAAAGATAGTTTAACATTGTAAAAGAAAGAAAATGTTCAGTGCATACTTACTCGGTCATGTCAGACAGTCGGTCAAACACATCTACTGCACATTCAATTATGCTCATCATGCTTGTCCCCAGTTCCACTCTTTTAGTCTATTAGGCTCTAGAAGTTGAACCGAGGCCACTGTTCTTTCAGGCACACAGCAGTGAACCTTAAATGAGTAACAGGAAAGGAAGGGCGTAAAAGCCCTGTGACAGGCTCCGTGAGACGCCTTCCATTTAGCCATTAGAATTTCCAAGTATGGAACATTGCAGTAAAATAACGAAAATAATCTTTAAAATAAAAAGCACACTTGCAGCAGGGCTAATGGAACAGTGTGCCTTAGTTTCCTCTTTTTTTCTAATTAAGAGCCCGCTTTCTCCAATAGAACATGATTGCTCCACAAACCCACACACTTTGTACTGTTAATTAGGAGGAACAGTAAATAGGATGATAAAGACTTTTTGTTACAGACACACGTAATACAGAGATGCTCATCAATGACATATGGCCCTGTAGCTAAAGCAATTTCAATAATGCTGAGGCACTGACAATAGGCAGAAGACAGCAGACAGAGTTAAAGAAACTGAGATTCTCTTTTGGAGAGACAGGGATGGACAATTTTAGGAATTAGGTCATTAGAGCAGTAGTTCTTAATTATTTTCTGTTACGCCCCACCTAGAAGGAAGAAAACAATTCGAGCCTCCCCTCCCCACCGCAACTATAAATAATAGCATATGTCTATAAAATAGTTATAGCTACACCTCTGCGTAACATCGTAACATAAAGAAAACAAACAGAAAGAGATATAGTTCAACTTACAAGGATGTGCAATTACACTTTATTGTAGTAGGACGGAAAAAAAGCCCCACACTTTGAGAAGCACTGTATTAGAGGGACAAAGACAGGAAGGTATGGAACAAACCCAGATTGAGATGTTCATAGGAAGGACATAGAGGAGATTGACGGATGTAGTGAGGGAGGACATGGAGGTAGTTGGAGTCAGAGTAGAAGACACACAGGGCAGTTTGAGATGGAATAATGTAGGGGGGACAAGCCGAAAGGAAAGAAGATCTGGATAAGGTCAATGCAAACTTTAACAAAATACATTAAAGCCATGATTGTTTTTTAACTTTAATATTTCACAACACTTAATCATCATTTGCTTTTAGAATGAGAATGCAGTTTTATTCAACTAAGTGAATAAAACTGCAACATTAATGGTTTTTCAGAATTGACAATTTATATTGTACTGTACGTCCACTAATTATGTTGTGGCCAGCGCCTTATTGTCTACCTCCTGCATACATAGTTTTACTTGGTTACTAAGCAAACCTTGGCAACAATCCTTCTGTTGACATCACCTAGAGCTAATCAGATCTTTCATTATGATAATTTACCTTGATAAGACCTGTCCCACTTTGATTAATTTTCTTGTTAGAAGCATTACTATCCTGAGAGGGCAACTGCTTCATAAATGTGCTGCTACATTGAATTCCTAAAATAATAATATACCAATGTTGTATACCTGGTCATACTGTATTCATAAAAGAGTACGTAAAGAGTGTGAAGTATATACTCTTTATTTATACATATTTTACAGCGGCATAGAATGAACTTTAAGACATTATGCGAAAGATCAAGTAAAGCAAACATAACAAATTCTTAAAACGTAAATGTTTTTAGTTTCTGTAGCCTCTTGAAGCCTGATATTTTATAATACAATTTTTTCTTGAAAAAAAAAAGTAATACAGTGTACATGTGGCTGTGAAATGCAGGGATGTGTCATTCATTAATGCCAATGGTAACCAAGTAGTTAAGGAAGGGCACTTGGGTCTGCAAGGGTTAAGGTTCGAATCTGCCAGCTGCCAGGTTGCCACTGAGGTGCTCAGTGGCCACATAACTTGCAGTGGGCTCACCCAAAGGAGTCAAAGGGGCACAGAGGCAGTGTGATTCGAGAGCAGTTCCCTCAACTGCCAATGAGACCGGGAAACAGACATACAAATAAATACATTAATTCATCTTGCATCTGCTTAGAAGACTAAAGAATTCTACATAGGTTTTACCTTTAGGGAATACTTTCATCAAAAAATATTGAACCAAAATATTTTCTCATAGTAGACTGACATAAACAAAGGAAAGGTAGTCCATTGATTTTTTTTTTTTTTTTTAACTTAATGTTATCTGCAGACCTTGTAGATCAGGGGTCTCAAACTCGTGGCTCGTGGGCCATTTGTGGCCTGTGGAATGGTATTTTGCAGCACCCACCTTTATGTGAAAGTTGGATTTATAATAATATTTCATAGATTTGTTCATTTTATTATTGTATTCACATTTTATGATAAATCCCAATGTTCTTAAAACCCTGATCCACAGTCTCCTTCTGGTTCAGTGTTGTATTACACAGAATCTATGGGAAACTGATTCTTTCTAATGAATGAAATGATAGTGTGGGTAGTGGCCCTCAACTTATTTAAGTTTGAGACCCCTGACTTAGAGGAATCTGTCATTGCATACACATGTATGTGCACACATCCCAACAGAAACACATGCACACAAAGTTATTTCACGCAGTTATTTTTGTGCAAATTATTTCATATGAATTTAAAATGTATGCGTTTCAATATTAAGACAAAAACAAAGGACTAAAACCCAATACAATTTTTGTTCAAAGCCAGTAGTATTTAACCAATACTAGTTCTACTTTGTAAATGGGTTTAAACTTATATACGAAAAATCTGTAGTGGTTTTTCGCTGAATGCAACAACAGTTCATGACAAAGATGTACCATATAAAACTAAGTTGACCATGATGCAGAATAGTTATTTACAAACATTACACAGTATTTCTTTCATCCAAAATCTTTTCTTTTCTTTTTGATGAGCAAAACAAAGTGCCCAAAGTGAATTACTTTCCTTCCAGTTTCACAATTTTGCTGTCATTCCTCCTGGTCCTGAATCCTCTCCAGTAGATGCAGCTCCACTCGCCTGTTCATGCGACTCAGATCTTTTTGCACATTGGGTTGATCTTCTAGCTCTTCATGGAGACAGCGAGCTATCTCCAGTCTCCTGTAGTCTGCAGGGCGAACATGTCTACGAATGACCTGAAGGGCACAATCCTTGAGACTGTAAACTGAAAAGAAGAAAAGAAACACATCAGAATTTAAATGGTTTAAGAGAATTTAAGAGCAGTTATCAACCCGCCTGCTCACGTAATGGACATTGAATGAATTGATCTTCAGTTTGTTTATACCTCTGTGGAAATGAATAAGGTATGCAACAGAAATTTGTCAGTTATATGTTTAATTCATTTAAAAGTGGATCTTTACACACAGTTGTTGAATGGATTTTATTTAATTTGTGTTCAGCTTAAGCAAAATAAACACTTTGCTTGTCACAGATGTCCATTTGAGATTCCATTTATATCTCAACTGTATTGCTATAATTATTACAATGAACTATATAGGATAAATTCCTAAACTGTGAATTGTCATGTTTCAAGCAAATAATTGCTTTGCTTGTCACAGCTGTTTGCATCCCTTGGTTAAGCAGAGCAGGG
The DNA here is from genome assembly GCA_016785265.1 of Paraplagusia blochii. Taxonomy (NCBI): domain Eukaryota; kingdom Metazoa; phylum Chordata; class Actinopteri; order Pleuronectiformes; family Cynoglossidae; genus Paraplagusia; species Paraplagusia blochii. The sequence goes on from JAFBJS010001801.1 coordinate 42,045, forward strand.
TTGAAAATGCTATATATTTATACTGTGGTGATCAAAGATAGATTGATTTTCTATAAGATGTAAATGATTAAGATTCCATTTATATGTAATGTGTTACTATGAAGAAAAATAAAATCTGCACCTGTCAGAAACTCCACTGTAGTTCTTCTTAACACCAAAGATTGCTATGAATTGCAATGATGTCCCTTGTGAATGTCATAATTTTAAATAATATTCTAAATTTCTTAATTTTATTGTAAGAAAGCAATCCTGAACAAAAATGCCACAGCCAGAAGGGCACTGCTGATTGGTTGCTGACCCAAGCTCTATCGTGAACAAGTACTATCAGTATAAAAATAAATAAATCAAACAATATTTGAGTTTACTTTACCTGGTATACTGATGTTCGCAATTGCGGGAGGCCCCTCTATTGGCATGGGAATAAACAACTCTTTGCTGTTCACCTTCAGGAGTTCGTCACTTTGTGCATCTCTGAACATCCACGGATGACCTGGAAAAACAAATTAATAATTAACGTAAACACTAAACACACTAAAGTAGTGTCTTTAGATGAGGGTTAACCAAACTGGTGTACAGAAGATCCACGCTGCATGTGTTCCAAAAACAAAACCTGTCCAAAAATGGTACTTTTGCAGTGTTTTTTAGCAGAGGTTACACTTACAACGTAATTCATTGGTGAAATCATGGTGATCAGAGTAGTAACTGGTTTATGTCCCAAAACCTTTTATTATTACATTATTTGGTAAGTCAGCATCAAACAAGTTGCTCTTCCTATTACTGAGTGCCCTTAAAGTGGCTCTCGGTTTCAAAAAGGTCGGTGGCCCCTGCTTTAGATACTAAAGGGATCACTAGCTTTATCAATTCGCTTATCAATAGATAAAAGTGGTCTTGGCTGATAGAATATTGTGTTTAATCAGTTTACCGACGTATGTAGGCTGCCTCCGTCCAGACATGGGTTGCAGGTCATCGTAGGGCTGCGCCTCCCCGCTGTAGTTTATCCACAGTGGACGCACCACACGTGAGGTACGATTGCAGAACACAGGAGTCACTGCAATTTGTGAATTCAAGGAACGAATGAGGGGAAGCGACGGCTCACCTTCCTGAGGCATTTGTAACGAATAATGCTTCAGTCCTTCCGTGCGAGTAAAAATATTAGCCTCCAAGCTAACCTCAGCTATTAGCCGACTGACAAAAGTACACCTCAAATGAAGCCTGTTGGTTCGCAGATATTGTTTGAATAAAATACCGCCACACAAAGTTAATAAGTAAGTTTACTTCAGTATACATGCGCCGCTAAATAACTTTTTTTCTCACTTGTTCTATGTTGTTTACTCTTCTTCTTTTTCCGGTTTTCTGATGGGCACGTAAGACGAACCCCGTGCTGTGGTTGGTCGAAAGATGAATGACGACATCCCCTTCCCTTAGCGGTTTTCGTGGCAAGTTGAATATTGATAATTGACTATTGAACATTGTAGGCATCAACAACGTGTTCCCGGCTGGACGTAGTTTCATTTCGGATAGTGTTTATTAATTTATTAATAATCCACGTGTGTGAATGAAAGGGAGAACATTGAAATGGTCAGATGTGGTGTGTGAGATAAAGAGAAAGGTTTACGTGACGGTTATGAGACCTGCCATGATGAATGGATTAGAGCAGTGTTCCCCAAGCATTTTTGCGCCACAAACCGGATATATGTCTCCTGCTATTTTCACGGACCGGTTGTTAGGTTGTGGCAGATAAATTACCCTTAATAAAATGTAATTTCCGGTGTTTTGAAATTTTCCTACCTATAAAATCTTCCTATACTCGAATTAACTGTGCATATTAAGGACCAGACCAGGGTTATCATCTTTAACGAAAAAACGAAAATGATCACTGAAAAAACTCTTCGTTACCTGAAACTAACTAAAACGATCATTAAATTAAAAAAAACTATAACTAACTAAAACGAAAATGTGTCCTAACAAAACTAACTGAAGAGAGAAATGAACTACCGTTCGTTTTCGTCTTTGTTCGAACCTCGCAAAAACTAACGAAAACTAAAACTAATTGAAACTAAACTAAAACTAAACATTTTGGACAAAACTAAAACTAACTAAGACTAAATGAGTTGCTTTTACGAAAAACTAAAACTAATGCGCTAAAAGGCAAAACTAACTAAAACGAAACTACACTGAAAAATCCAAAACTATTATAACCCTGGACCAGACTGCTTGACAAGGTTAGAATCTTGTAGCAATGACTGATTAGGAGTTTATTGTTGTTGTCTTCACTAAGAAAATATTTCCTTCTCAAATATAGTTGCCTTATCGATGAGGGAATCGCAGCCATACTATAGTTAAGTTCTTTTGTTGATATGGGTATGGATCAAGTGTAAGTAATAGTCCGATGGGGCCAAAAGGAAACATTATTTCTCTGTGGCCCGCCACCAATCCACCAACGGACCAGTACTAGTCCCCGGCCCAGTATTCGGGAACCACTGGATTAAAGACACTATCAATAGGCAGAATATAGGAGGCACAGAAGGAGGTGGCAGAGTTAAAGATGCTGAGATTTTCTTTCGGAGTTACAAGGATGGACAGGATCAGGAATGAGGTGATTAGAGGGACAACACAGACAGAAAAGTTCGGAGAAACAGTTTAAGAAGCTAGATTAAGATGGTTTGGAGATGTTTAGAAGGGGAACAGGGGATACATTGGTAGAAGAATGATCCTAGAGATAAAGCTGACAGGTAGAAGACAAAGATGAAGGCCAAAGTGAAGATTGGTGGATGTGGGGCAAGAGGACATGAAGGTAGTTGGGAGGCAGAGTAGAGGATACAGCCAAAAAGACAAAGAAGAATTAGAGATTTACAACGTAATTCCACCTATTCTTATTGTAAGATGACAAAGAAGGAGCACATAGGTATCTTGAATTGGGGTTAATAAACAAATATATCTTGAACGTGAGTTATAACTATGAATTATATTGTAGAATTTGATTCCACAGAATTACAGATATCTATAATTCAGCTGCTGATATCTGTCCCTGATGTTGTGTGATGCTGAGCCGGAAAACAGAGTTAGAGTTATTAGCAGTACAAATACAGCTTAGTTATATGCGCAGGAGCACTTTCTGCTACTCTAACTTACTATTACTATTTTTTGAGCTAGAGTTCTAAAAGTTTTATACAGAGTAACCACATTTGTTTACTACTAATGACACCAATTCAAATCTCTGTGGGAATATCATAGACCTTGTGAGTTATTGTCAAAACACGAAGTTCCGTTGTTGCAACCTACTACCCCACTACCTTGAGGACTGGCAAGCTACAGCCAGACAGCTGCTTAGTGTCCCTGCTACTAGGTGGGCCCTGGCCCCAAGACACCCTAACACCATCAGGGGTTGGTACTTTGGTCTCTTTGGTCTCCCACGCAAGCTGTACTCAACAACAAAAACTAATTTGTTGGGGACCTCCAATGGCAAGGACCCCAAGCATTTGCCTTGGCTGTCGTCAAGGGCCACCCCTGAACACCGTCCGTGGTTTTTGTGTTCCAGTTAATTTTGAAAAAATGTACCGGTATCTCCATTCTTTGTATCCTTGATTGGTTTAATGTTTAAGTTAGTGATATTGTTAATAATAAAACTGTTGCACATAATATCTTTAACAGTTAGACCTGGTGACTCAGGAGACTGTTTTTGCATTAACTTTAAGGTAATATCGGAGGAAACAAGCTCCACCTACTGTTTTTGCCCATAAATGTCACGTACAGCACGGCAGTGACCTCACCGTCCCCTGCACTGATATCTTTCATCCTCGACTCCACCTCAGCAGCAGAGCAGCTCTTCTTCACTTTAAAATTATTTCATGGCTTGGTAGCCCTTTTTTGTAATGCACTAGTTTTTGCTGAATTAGAAAACCACCTGCTCTGCTCAGTAAGTTTCTCGGCCACTTGGTTTGGTTGACATCCCAGGTTTCAATGTGTCCCCTGAATCAGAGTGACTCCGTGGACCCGGAGGACGTGGACAGGGATGAGAGTCTTGCCAAAGTGGAGATCGCTCTTCTCAGCGTCATCTTCGTCAGCGCTTCTATTCTCAACAGCGCAGTGCTGATCCTCCTCTGGAGGCAGCGCAAACAGATGTCCAGGATGCGGGTCTTCGTCTTCCACTTGTGCCTGGCCGACCTGGTGGTCGCCTTCTTCCAGGTCTGCCCCCAGCTCATGTGGGACATCACAGACAGGTTCGTAGGACCAGACCTGCTGTGCCGACTGGTGAAGTACCTGCAACTTCTGGGCATGTTTTCCTCGACTTACATGGTGGTGGTGATGACCCTGGACAGATACCAAGCTGTGTGTAACCCCATGGTCAAGTTCCAGCGGGTGCGCACGAGACTTAACGTCCCGGTGTGCGTGGCTTGGAGCATCTCTCTGTTGGGCAGCCTGCCCCAGGTCTTCATCTTCTCGCAAGTGGAGGTGGCGCCCGGAGTCTCTGACTGCTGGGCTGAGTTCATCCAACCGTGGGGACTTCAGACCTACATCACCTGGTCCACGCTGGTCATTTTCGTTGTGCCAATGACTATAATAGTGGTGTGCCAGGTACGCATCTGTCGTGCCATTCAAATTAACCTGTACCGAAAGGCGAAGCATCTGTCGTCCAGAGCCAGCAGCGTGGGCGGCATGTCCAGAGCTAGGGTCAAGACGCTGAAGATGACCGTGTTCATCGTGATAGCCTACATCGTCTGCTGGGCGCCATTCTTCACCGTCCAGCTTTGGTCCGCCTGGGACGACGAGGCGCCCAGAGAAAGTAAGTCAATGAACCACAGGTGTCAAACTAAGGGTCGCGGGCCAAATCTGACCCATGTTGTAATTATATTTGGCCCACCAGATCATACTAAATTTGTATTTAAGCGGGACCACCTTTATGGAGCCACTTTACACTGGTGGGATTTGCAGTATTTGCAGTGTATTTGCTGATGTTATAGCAAATAAATACTAGTTGTTTTGTTGTTGACCGCTAAAAAAAGAGTTACAATAGAAAGAAAAAAGAAAAGGCTACAGATAAAAAGACCTGATAAGAATTGAATTCTGCATATGTGTAATTCTTTGATTCTTTGTTTACACAAAACTACATGACATAATTAAACATAACATATCTGGAGAGATAAACAAATGGGATCAATTGTTCAATAAATGTGTTGCTCGTAACTTGCGAAAACTTGTGAATTTAACAATTTTGATTAAATATGTTTGCAAATGATTACTGGTTCCCATTGTTTCTTCAAAGACACCAATGCATGTGAGTAATTATGCAAAAACAAATGCCGTCACACTTTTTTGTCCCTATTTAACATTTTGACATTCTTCCAGCGGTCTCGTTCACCATCCTGATGCTCCTGGCCAGTCTAAACAGCTGTGTCAATCCCTGCATTTATCTCCTCTTTGGCGGTCATTTCCCGAAAAAGCTGGTCTCAATCCTGTGCCAACTGTGGTCAAAGGAATCAATAAATGAGGACACCATGCTGGTCAGCACGGTGTACACGAGCTTCAAAAATGTTTCGGACTCAAAAGCAGGGTAATGTGTATGTATATGCAAAGAAAATAGGAAAGGGATGGAGAGAAGAAGCACAGAAGAAGCCCAGTGGACGTGATTCTGACACTGTTAGGATGACTGGACCTCTGAACAAGGAGGAGAGGACAGTGAGTACTCACCAGGTCCGTGCTTAGTAAGTGGTGTTTTATTGAAACAGGCACGCAAACTAGAAATTGTCTGACAGGAGTAGACGAGGAGTAAAGAAAAGAACAAAATATAATGAAAAAGAAAAATCAAAACCAAGACAAGAGTTGCACTAAAATGAATTAACCAATGGTTTAAATGAAACCATGGGGAGGTTTCAACTGCAGTGACACTGCCATCTGCTTCTGTTTTCTCTTTGTTTAAAAGAAAGAAAGATTTCTAAACAAGAAAGTTAAAAAATGCAGAGTTAATATATATATATATATATATATATATATATAGTGTGAAATATTGTGTGAAATCTATTGACTATGTTTTGATTTGCTGATATTGTTGGTACCAGAATTGTATATATGTGTTAAGAGATCAGCAACAAAAATGATGTCTTGCATTATAATAAATTTACTGGTATGTATACAGGCTGAAATAACCAATCCTGCGGAACTGAAACTGTATTGTCTATCCAACAAATGTGCAATAAAGAAAATCGCAAAAATGTTACACGTCTGCCTCATATTTATGTCACCCTATGAAATGCACTACAGACTCTGAAGATGGAAGAAAAACGTATAAAGTCTCCATAATAGACTCAGACAGTTGCTTATTTTAAAGCTCTTACGTACAGGATCTTCTCCTCCTTCTCCACCCTCTATCATATATTCTCGGATATAGCACATGACATTATTACAATGTCATACAAGTATGTGACCGACATGCTTTTTCCAGTATTAACTCATAACAATCGCTTTAAGTTGACTAAAATCCTGTTATCTCCATTGATAGTGTTCTGGCTTAACTCCTGCTCTGTATAATTAGCCCTCTCCACCAATTTACCTTTTTTTTTTACACAATTACCTGGTTTCCGCAGAGACTTAAAAGGTATGCCTGCACTATCATTTTTCATCTGAACAATAGCTCAGGCTCAGGTTCACTTTATTTACATAAAACTACAATAAAAACTATTCGTTTTTGTTTGGCAGAAAGACTAGAAAACCATGAAATTATGCACTAACTAATAGAACACACATACATATATATATATCTACATATATATATATACACGTATTTTCCCCTTAATGTGTATATAATATTATATTATTATATATAATATTTAAATAAAATTTTATTCCAATAAATGCCTAGGATATTATAAAAATTATATGTTGTTACTGTCAGATAATCCTTGTGTTTAAGGTGATAATGGAATTATATAAAATAAATGATCAGGAAAGGCACAGGGTGTATATAAAAAATAATGGAGACTAATTGTTGCTTATGTCACTTGATTATGCATGAAGCAGTTCACGTGGAGCAAAGCATGTAACCACATGTGACAAACACTATATCACAGCACCAGCAACGAGGAGGCTACAGTATACGACAACCAAACTGTCAAAGCTCGGATTCTCATTTAAAAAATTTCCCCATGTATCTATGGAATCAAAAATCTGTCCTTGCAAACATTTTCAACTCTCTGCAGGGCTTGGACTTGGGTTAGGTTATAAACTGTTACATCACTTGATGGACTCCTTGTCTTCCGCCTAAGAAAATTACATTTCCTGTTTGAGTAGGAGGCAGAGCAAGGTCCAGAAAAAGTGGACTCACTGTACGAAGAACGTCTCTGAGTTTCTATAGAGCCTCATAAGGAGAGGGCCTGGTTATTGTACATATGTGTCTTGTTATAAAGCCAAGGCACAAACAACAGAGGCTTCCTGGTAATAACAGTAATAAAAGTAATACAGTACTTGAAGACCAGATGATGTAACATGATTTAATTAAATGGACAAAGAAATGGACCAAATAGGGGGTAAAAATGATAAAATTACTGAGGAAATGGAACTGAAGAACTTTTGTGGCAGTGGTGGTTTAGTATCTAAGGAATCGGACTTGGGTCCAGAGTGCTCCAAGTTCGAGTCCACCAGCTTCCAGGTTACCACTGAGCTACTCTGGACATGGCACCATCTCCACTCGCTGCTCCCCAGGCACTCAAATCTGCCCACTAGTTAAATGCAGAGGCCACATTTCAATGTGTGCAGTAGTTTGTATCACAGTCACGATGACGAGGAGTTTCCTATTCTCTAACCTCTATTTTCTTCTGAAATTCTTATGAAAATCTTACCCTTGCAGACCCAAGTCCTCTTCCTTAACCACTGGGCCTCTGTTTAAAAATGATAATTGAAAGTCTATCTATTGTTATGTATATAAAACACATATCCTATATATATATATATATATATATATATATATATATATATAATGAGTTCTACACACTGTGTATATATATATATATATATATATACATATATCTACTGTATATATGTGCATATATGTTGATATATTAGGGGTGTGCAAATTATTAGTTTTGGATCAAACTGAACCGAATCGGATCGAATTCAATCGATAGTTTAATATTTTTTATGAATCCTTCCTGAATCAGATCGTAGCATGTGAATCAAGATATGAATCGGATTATCATGTGAGTGAATCGTCACACCCCTAATATACACTATATATATATTTATAAAGTATATTAGGGGTGTGCAAATTAATCGTTTTGGATGGAACTGAACTAAATCGGATCGAACTGGATCGATCGTTTAATATTTTTTATGAATTGTTCCTGAATCGGATTGTAGCCTGTGAATCGAGATATGAATTGGATCGTTATGTGAGTGAATCGTCAAAGCCCTAATATATGTATATATATGCAGTATATAATACTCTTGTATTTTTAAATATAATTGTATATATATATGTGTGTGTGTTTGTGTGTTTGTCAATCATCAGAATAATTCAACAAAAATATAATCATAGTTTTATGTTGTTGTATCGCAGCACACTTGTTTTTATTTGAGTTTTTCCACAAGGAAAAGACTCTTCATTGACCTCAGTTGAAGTTCTGTCAAACAACAACAACATTAGAGTAAACATGTGGAACTATTATTTGGTTTATATTAAATGTTTAATTTTGAGGGGCCTTCACACTGAAGCCCAGTGGTTTTCCACATTTCGCCCTCTCTCAACCTCAGCCTCATTAGTCTCTCGCTATGCCTGAATACAAATGACTCCTCATGTATTCACCTCGTACACTCAAGGCTGTATAAACAACACGTGCCGTTTCAACAGAGTGAATGTTTAGATCTCCTCACAAGGACTGTCGTTGATGTTACTGTCAGACAATAAATGTTATTATAAAAATCCAAATGTGATATATTGTGATACTATATCCGCAATGACATATTGTTTCACTCAAATTATTTCAGGAAAACCATTAGCATTGTTAACCAATCGAGCCCAGGAACGCCTCGGAAGCAGCGAGATCTGGGTTTGATTCCCAGAGAAACCACATACATGATGTTTACCAGGGGCAGAACTTCCCACATACAAGGTCAATCAATTTCAAATTAGAGTGCTGAGATGGGAACAGAGGGATTTACATCTATAAACGCAAGAGAAGAAATAAAAGCAAAATAATAAATAAAGAGCCAACTAGCATAAACCACAGAATAATACACCAATGGGAAAGATTATTTGCGTGTTGGTAATAAACAAATAAAGTGCTGTAAAATATCGGCATCATATTGTAAAATTAATTATAGTTTTTAAAGAGAGTTTTCAGAGTAATGTGAGATCTTGAACATATACACGCACATGCTTCAGTTCATGTAAACACAGGCTGGGGAACACACAACGGCAGTAAAACTGTTTATTTTTATCTGTAGTACAGCCACAGGATGAAGAAAGCCAGGCCGCTTTACTTTTTGAGTGACACATTTCCACTTGTTCTTGAGTGACAAAACAGTGCAGAGAGCTCAGAAAACACTGATATTACAGACCTTGTTCTCCTTGCATTGTGGTGACAATATTATTCCTGAATTGAAGCAGTGGTCTAACATTTTTTAAATGCAGGATTTTTTGATAGGTAATGCTCATGCACAGATGTAGAACCTCGAAACTTTATATCTACCCTCCCAATAATCATAATCTGATCTGTACTGAGTTTGAAACATCATAAATGTTGTCAAACCTATCAGTAGAAAGGTCAACCCCTGTTCTTACAGGATAAAATGTTCAGATTCGATGAGCTTCGCCAGAGTGTTTGTAAACTACACCACACTGTAGTACATTTTTACCAGTTGCCACTGATTCAAATTGAAATTTATACAAAGTAAGGACCTTGCAACACAACTTCAAGTGAAACCCTTATAAAAACTTTAAAACAAATTTAGATTAAATCCTTTTCATTCATCTCTTTTGTGTCTAGAGATCAGTGCCTCAATCAGGAAACAGTGGAGCACAGCAATACACATTGGCAACAAAAAAAGAAACAAAATATGTGGGGATACAAAGTAGGACCATTCCTCACATTTATTTTATTACATACCAAGAAATGGAAAACAACTCTTTCTGCTCAGAAAAATCCATGAATAAAATTGAACACAAACCCCACAGACTGCCGTGACTGGAGACGAGAAAAAATGTCTTCCACAACCACAAACATCTCTGCACTGGTTGAGAACATTACATTCGATTTTCAGCTATTAGTGAATACAGAAACTCGAGAGGGTACATTTCTGAGAAGTGTTTTGGATTCTGAACTACTCAAAATAACATCACATTTGCTATGCAACATGAATAACCTTGTTCAAGACCCTGTCATTTAATCAATAAAATGATGTCTATGATGTCACACTTTGATTTTAATGCAAATTAACCCAGCCTAACTTAATCATAATGAGCAGTATATTTCTGACTGTTTAGGACAACACAGTATGTCCCTTATTTATTTCTAGTAACTAATTAACACAGTAGAGCGGAATGAATTTCCTTTTTTTTGTTTTACATCCTTTCCAACCCACTCTGATAGGGTTAGTCTGATCCCAAACATCACACCCAGCCACGCATTAGTCTTTTCCCCATCGATCAGGATACAACAACTCTATCCAATCAATAGTCAATTTCTGTGCTAGAGGTCACTAAATTAAAGCCATATGAAAACTGGCAAGATTTTTGCTTAAAATAAAAAAACACAAAACGTTTTTTGTCCTTATGACATTACAGATAAATATGCAACTTAAGACAGCAGGTTCACACAAACAAAACAGAACAGAACACTGCTGTGAAGAAGTGAAGAAACTCGCCTGCACTAAAACATGGCAAAGAATGAACGACAAACAGTTTAACTGCCACTGTGCCACTGAGCAGTGATACGGGAAAGGGTTTGGAGGATTTCTCTGCTGTCAACAGCAGTCAAGCAGTTCATTTTTATGGAACAGATGATGATATTTTTCAGAATTACAGAATACTTTATGGTTACTCATCAGCTTCCTCTTCCTTAAAATGCACACTGCGTAGATTAACATCTCAGGTTGATCGATGAGATCTGATTAGGACCTGCTGTCAGCTGATGTCAAGACACTCGACAACAAACAAGCAGGGACGTGAAGCCCTTTCTACGACGTCTCTATTTCACCTGCTCTTCTCCTCCAACTCATTAGCTAAGCTACATGCTCACTTCTGCCTGAGGGCATCACCACAGAACCATCACTGCCTCCTGTTATGATTCGCCCACCTTTTTATAGATATGATAGATTTGTTGACAATATACAAGGTGTGAGACGCAGTGACGACTGAAGGATTTGTGATGGGAGAAGAGCTGAAGCTCCGTATCGAAGGTTTTTCGAGGCCCAGCTTTCTGATTTCACAGGCAGAAGAGGCGAGAGGCCTCCCTCCCCTCTTCGCCCTCCACCTGGGGGATGCGAGGGAGCAGCGCTGAGCGAGTCAAACCCCAGAAACGAGATGGAGACAAATCCTTTTTGGTGGCTGTGAACTTCCAACCCATGTGGGATCCACAGGTCCGACACTGAGCAATTGTCCAGGCATACCTGAGGAAATGAAGAAGATGTTGTTATATTACCTGCCTTTCACCCCCATAAGAGTTCTGATAGCCGACAGCATGGATCTAAAAGACTATATAAAAAATATAGAAAACCAATGGATTGAGCTGACTTAAAAAATTAATAAAGTAATAAAGTTAATAATAATAAAATTTGTTTAAAATACAAATAAGAAAGATTGTTGGATAGATGATTAACAGGTTTATGTAAGAGCTTCTTCCCAGAAGCTGTAACTGCTGTAAACAGAGAGAGCATATCTCAATAACCCTTGTAATATAACTGGACAGTTCACCAAATCAAGTGTTTACATATTTCAGTATTATATTTCTAATGTGAATGAATGTTTCTGTTTGTATTATTTATTTATTAATGTGTTACGCACCTTACTGGAGTAGCACTCAAATTTTGTTGTACGTATATGCAATGACAATAAAGGCATTCAATTCATTTCAATTCAATTAAAAGAAAAATACACTCTTTTGTTTAGGAATGTTCAAATTGTAATTTTCACTACAAGCACATGATTTGTATTGTTACCCACAGATGAGACATTATTTCAGTGTCACAATAAAACATACAGTGAGGTCAATAAGTATTTGATCACCCTTTAGAAATCATGGAGGGGTCTAAAATTTTCATCGTAGGTGCATTTACACTGTGAAAGACAGAATCTAAAAGAAAATAATCCATATATCACAATGTATTTTTTT
>JAFBJS010001801.1:54835-178632 GCA_016785265.1 Paraplagusia blochii
CATGATTTAAGTTAGTTAGTTGACATGTTTGAGGTCGTTAGCTTTCATAAAGTGCACCCCACAATCAGTTGAAAGTCTAGCTACCAACATGGGCAAAACCAAAGAGCTGTCAAAAGACACAAGAGACAAACTTGTAGACGTTCACAAAGCTGGAAAGGGCTGCGGGGCAGTTGCCAAGCAGCCTAGTCAGAAAAGAACAATTATTGGAGCAATTTCAGAAAATGGAAGAGGCTAATGATAATGACTGTCAATGTCCCTCGGACTGGGTTCCCACACAAGATCTCACCTCGTGGGGTATCAATGATTTTAAGGAAGGTGAAGAATCAGCCCAGGAGTACACGGGAGGAGCTGGTCAATGACTTGAAAAGAGCTGGGACCACAGTTTCCAAGGCTACTATCCGTAATACAATGAGACGTCACTGTTTAAATTCATGCAAAGCACAGAAGGTTCCCCTCCCCGAGTCAAAGGCCCATCTGAAGTTTGCCAATGACTATCTGGATGATCCAGAGAAGTCGTGGGAGAAAGTCATGTGGTCAGATGAGACCAAAATAGAACTTTTTGGTCTTAACTCCATTCGCTGTGTTTGGAGGAGGAAGAAGGAGGAGTATCATCCTAAGGACACCATAGCTACAGTGGAGTATGAAGGTGGAAGCATCATGCTGTGGGGATGTTCTTCAGCACAGCTGACAGGACGACTGCACTGTATTAAGGAGAGGACAAATGGGGCCAGGTATTGTGAGATATTGGGTAAAAAACCTCCTTCCCTCACAGAGTTGAAGATGGTTCGTGGCTGGGTCTTCCAATATGACAACGACCCGAAGCCAACAGCCAGGAAAACCAAGGAGTGGCTCCGTAAGAAGCATATCATGGTTCTGGAGTGGCCTAGCTAGTCTCTGGACCTAAATCAAATAGAAAATCTTTGGAGGTAGCTGAAACTCTGGGTTGCTCAGCGACAGCCCCGAAAACCGACAGATCTAGAGAAGATCTGTATGGAGGAGTGGGCCAAAATCCCTGCTGCAATGTGTGCAAACCTGGTCAAGGATTACAGGAACCGTTTGACCTCTGTAATTGTTAACATAGGCTTTGGTACCAAATATTAAAATTGTTTGACTGAAGTGATCAAATACTTATTTGATCATGTAATTTCTGGATTTTTTTTAAGATTCTGTCTCTCACAATGGAAATGTACCTATGATGAAAAATTCAGACCCTCCATTATTTCTAAGTGGGAGAACTTGCAAAATCAGAGGGCGATCAAATACTTATTGACCTCAGTGTATATCAGACTCAAGTAAACAGCTGTTAAATTTGTTTAAAAGGGCGTATGACTTGAATAAGGACCTGGGCATTATCTCATATAAGGAGCTAATAAACATAAAAACACATTCAACCATAAAAAGTAAAACTAAATGGAAATGTAGCGGTTTGGCTAGAAAAGCCTGAAAAGTTTTTTTTTTATTATACAAAAATCCCATCATAAAGATAATTTTGTTGAAACATTGTGGAAATACCACTGCAAACCGTCAGATTATCAAGACTTATTAAGAGACAATAAATAAGGAGATTTAATTAATCTTTGAGAGACACCTGCCTCTGGATAGAAAAAGTCTATTATTTGGAATTGTCAAAGAGAAATATATTTGTTTGCAATTTTCTTAGTATTTTATAAGAGGCAGGAAAAAAAGAGTCTCACTAGAAGATGGCTCTTAAAAGAGAGCACAACATTGAACATGTAGATGGATACCACAATGGAAATATATATACATTGGAGAGTTTAACTACAGATATTAACTACAAAAACAATCAATTTGTTCTATGATGGAAAATGTGGACATATATACCACCATGCAGAGCAAATTTTGACTTGCATATTTTAGGTAGCACGCAGCATGTATCAATAACCATACCTCAATCCCTACGTGTTAATGTTTTTGTGTTTGCTTTCCAAGAATACGGCCATTCATGCTGTGGATATATACAAATGGATGTGCTGTATATTTAATATATGCTACTAAAGGTCAATGAAAAAGTTAATTAAAAAAAATATCCATATACTGTATATAATTCTCAACAGTTCCCAAAGTACGCAGCGGGCCCCACTTGGTGTCAAAAGCAAAACAAGAGGGACACGGCATGACAAATGAATTCTAATGTGGGTAAAGGTTCACACCTTAACAGTACAATATTTTTAGAATAGTTTATTTTGTATTGACTTGATACTGTACTTTATGAATAATAAAAAAAAAAGTGTTGGGCCCAACATGGTAACGCTGTGATGTGAATGTATTTTAAAAAGCAAAGCTCTCTGTCATCTAAATTCTTTTTTAAAAGCCCTGGAGATTTATGAAAAACATCTTAGACTCTGGTACTATTATGCCACAGAACATGATAGATGATGAGTCATTTGGTAAAATGTTAGTCACAAAGGGGGGCGTCTTTGTCTTAAGGGACAGTATGAAATGCAGTTTTACCCGGGAAACCAGCTGTGCAGTGTGGACGGTCTGCCAGTCAGGTTGAGATTGTTAGCCTTGTAGACCGTCAATGTTTCATGGACATAGCCGTGAGGGTTAACGTAGGCAGCCATGGGGCCATACAGAGACAGGCTGCAGAGAGAGGGATAGGACAGAAATATTAAGTAGTACCACGTCAAGAGTGAATTACAAAACAAACAGATGAAGGTTCTCTGACAGCTTTCTTCCAACATTTATAAGACCAGTGATTCTCAACCACTGTGCCATGGAACACTAGTTTGCCCTGAATTTTTTTTCAATTTTACCTAAATGGATAAAAATCTATTCTTTTTTTTAATTTATTGCGTGTAATTAAATTTCAAAGTAGGAATAGACATAAGAATTAAAGATCTTTTGCTAGGTAGCGGCAGTTGGCTATCTTCTTTGGTCTTGTCACTTTTTCAGGCGTTGCCACAGCAAGTAAACATTTCCAATCTCACCCTGCTCTATATTTTGTTGTCTTGCACCTTTGATTTGACTAAGGTTTTAAGCTGGATAATCTTCCTGATGTTAAAGAAGATTGTTCGGAAATGTCTTTCTTCAATTCCTGCGAGTATACACTATCAACATGTCTTGCACCAAACAGGCCAAGATTTTAATAATGAGGTTTTATAATGTGTCATAATCAAAGAATATTATTAATATCATCATAAAAGACACTAAAGACTGCATTGTCATAAAACAAAAACACTAAAGACAAAAGATAAGGCAGTACAGGAAGGTGAAATCTGTGCAACATTTCTCATTTCTAAAGGACATTACATTTTTAAAGTGTAACATGATTTATCGGAGCTTATTACTAACTCAGGTGCATTTTTATAATTTGTCACCATGAGACGTTTCTATCGATTCGCTTTTTTCACTGTCTGTTCTACAGCCCTTGATTAAAAGTCCGAACAAAAATAAATACACAAAACAATGCTTGTGATTTATTGAGTGGCTCAACTTTTAACAAAACTAGAAATGACTGTAAAACCTTGCCTGCATTGTTAGTGTCATCAGTTAGAAAACCTAGTGGGAAAATGTGTCAGTTAAAAAAAACATGAATTATGTTACAAACTGAATTATGTAACAGCATGAGTGTCATTTATTCTATGCATTGTATTATATTAACAATAAGTCAAAATAAAGATGGTAGAAGATGGCATTGTACATTTTTTGTTTTTTTATACTATAGAAATATATATAAAAATAAAAAGACCAGAAGTAATATAGGAGTAGTATAGCTCATCCGAGCTCAACAGAGTTGAATCTTAAAGTGAAACTGGAAATGAAGATGACTAAGGTTTCTGTTCCCTTAGTCATAGAAAGTCTATTGGGTTTTCCTGAAAATGCTTTTCAGTAAGTGACAGGCGTTAAGTGTGTTTTTGGTAAAGATGCATCACAGCCCAGAACATCAAACCTCACTCACCTGAAGATCTCGTTCTTCGTGGTGATCTCTGTGTCCTGACACTGCTTACAGCACAAAGACGTGCACTGAAGTGAAAAGAGGTCAAGGAAGTGTTAGCACGACATGCCGATTGTCAATGTTACTCAAATGAGTGGCTTCTATAGGAACCCACCCTATACGAGACTTACTCACAGGGACATGACATGGGATTAGATCTTCAGTGTGACCACTATTCACATGAAGACATTTGTTTCAACAGTAGAATATTTTACATTTTCAAAAGATAAAAATAATATTATATTTTTCTGGAAAGGTACAAAGCAAGATTTTCCATGCTGTGCTAAATTATAGAAATACGTAAATGATTTGCTATGTTATTGGTAATTATTATAAGTAATTACTATGTATTTAGTTAACTTTTTAAGTACAATTTTTAAACTAGATCTCAGTTTAGACTTTCATGAGTTGAACAAAAAGGCGAAACCTCTGAGTGCTGCTTAAAATGAATAGGGGATCTATTGCACAGATTCAGAAAAAACTTTTTGGGTCCAGACTCCCTGTGGATATTATCACTGCTGCAATCTTGGGCTGAGCTGAATTACAAATCAAGGAACAAAAAATCTAATGAAAATATCAATATATTATTGGGGCCTATAGCACATTGGTCCTATTCTCAGATTGTTAGCAATTCACTGCAACACATGTTGATTTAAGGTTTGTCCTAAGTCTAAAATCTAGGCAGAACCTCACTTTATTTGGATGGATGGATGGGTGGATGGATAGATGGATAGATGGGTGGGTGTTCACTTTAGGATCACTGTTGCCATTTTACTTGTATGTATTTCACAATTCAGACCATTGTGTCTTCGACAATTCAACTGATGATACTGCAGTAACCGCAGTGTCAATTAATTTTTTTGAGGTCAGATTTTAGGCTAATGGAATCGGGACAAGATGTTTCCCTTACTCTGTCCATAATGTCCAGCTCACAGCGCAGCCTTTGTATGGCACTGCCAATCTTCAGCAGCTGCAGCCGCAGAGCGTCGTCTATAGGCAAACAGGCTGCAACTCTGTAGGAGAAGTCTGACACAAACCAGAGAGAGGGAATTAAAGAAAAAAAAAGAAAAGAGAAGACATGGACATAAGATGTGCATGTCTGTGATTCCTCTGTAGTAAAACGGGAACTCTAATAAAACTGAACAGAGGCTGACCCACGGCATTCGAAGGTAAGGAGTCATCCTTCAGGTTCTCATCCCATTCGTGGAGTTGTCTCTTCACTCGGTTCATGAGCGACTCCTGTGAGGTGAAGCAAAAGAGGAAAAAAAAAACATGGTTTACATTCACTGCTGCGTGGTGTTTATATGTGGAGGAAATTCCAGGCAGGGTGCACAGAGGTGATTTACTCACAGAGTCATAAAGTGCATAGACCCACGGTGGCCATGGCGTCAGCCTGGCACAGTGGAACTTCCTCTGTGAGTAATGACAGCGGAGACATCAGTGAACAACGCACTCTCTTTTAAGCTTTTTTTTCCTATCTGCACTTCATCACTTTCTAAAACTATAAGTGAAAAAAGACCGAGGACACTTTAAATCCAAAGGTATGTACTGTATGTCGGCGGTTGAGAACATCTCCCTAACGTAGCGCTGAGATTCACATTCAAACACAAATATAAGGATCACTGCATTTAAAGTGTCATAACCTCATAGGTCTGTTCTTTCTTACAGTGTCGTTGTGCAGTGATTCCTAACCACGGAGACATGATTAGGTGTGTTGTGGAAAATGATCCAATATCACTGAAATTGTCCCTAAACTATTATTTATTTATTGCAAATACTTTGTCCAATTGCCCTGGAAATAATTACTTTTGGATCAAATGACCTGGATGACTGAGAACCTTTACCACAATTAAAACTTCCTCCACTAGGAGGGACCAGATGGCTATGAAAGTTAAAAAAAAAGACAGAGCATTTGTAATTGTCTTTCTTCAATTCCTGCCAGTATCCCACCATTTCCCCATAAACAGGACCACTTCTTTAAAAATTTAAACAAGAATATTGTCATATTTCATAAGATGTACATTTTGCGGGACTTCAGGTGGTGGGCCATTGGTGTACCAGCTGAGAAACACTTTAACATTTGAGTTGTTTATCTAAATCCACGTGATTATATACAAGGCTCTTCAGGCAGGTTGACAATGTATCAGGGCTCAGAAGAATTATGACCAGCTGTCTCCGACATACTGTACTTACAAATGGTACGTGCACAATGACATGTTCAGTTAGTGCTGCTGCTGCCTCTGTTTTTTAAAGGCAGGCATTTATTATTGATCCAAAATGATAATGTATGAACAGCAAAGGTACAAAGCTTCCCTTTTAATGACAAATTTTTAAATGTTGAAGAGAAAAAAAACAATGGACAACACATGTTAAAAGTAATGAAATATTGTGGTGTCTTCCCCTTTGTTTTCATGCAAAAAGTAAAAAAAATACAATATGTTTTGGGTATATTTTAGATTTCCAAAATTAAGGGCCTTGGCCTGTGGGCCTTATGTTTGACACCCCCTGCTTGTGAGTAAATGGAATAGATAGAGGATATAAACAAAAATCCTTCCTAAATTATCTGCACTTTTCTGCAGTTGTATTTTCACAGCTAAAATGACTGATGACGTTATTTGTATTTATTTTTAAGAAAAAATTTACCTTTTGTTTCATTTTGTTAATGAATTGCAGAATTCAAAGAGAGTTTTTTAATGTATTTCAAGACTTTAAAATAAACAATGCCAGCCTGTCTGACCTGTTTATAGTTGTTCCACCAGCATTGAGCCTCTTTGTAGTTCTGCGTTGGCGGCTTGGAGGAAGGGTGAATCTGACGTCTGCACAGGGGCATTAGTTGCACAGCACAAAGTGGATCTGGAAGAATCCGCTCTGGAAGGATCTGTACCTTGGCCTGTTTGATCCTGGAGGGGAAAAATGTTTTTTTCCTGGAATTCATTTTCAGTCTTTCAAACCATTATGGCATAATGGGAGCTAATGTCACATGCATTTTCAAACAGATGCTTTAACCTATTTTAAAAAATAGGTCAAGTGTACTGACCTGCTGAATATAGAGATATACAGCTGGAATTCATAAACACTGTTAAACACTTGAACCCAAATTTATTTTTAGAAACTTTAAACTAGCTACACAGGAAAAAATTACTCAGAATATGAATCTAGGACATGGCACCAGGGCACAGTTGTTAAATTAAACTGAGATGGTGAATAATGGATTAAACAAATAGAGTGCTGTCTTAATGTTATCTTCAGCATGGCACAGTGTTTGTAAATTTGAAAAGATCATAAAAAAGTGACTGTATAAACATCAGCAGTGACAGAATGGGAGCTCTTACACAACGTAGCAGTTTTTATCAAGGTTAATTTCATTTACAGAGAATTATTTTCAAACAGCTGTGTTTGTATTGTACTGTTACCCATGAGTGATCCATATTTTCTAACCTGCAGCATTAGGAAACAACTCTTTCATGGAGGTCATGTTCATATTTATCAGAAGAAAAAATTCCTCATATTGGTATTTCATTTGCAGCGGGTCTTTGTTGTAATCCATCACATCATTTGACACATTATTGTAAAGTAATGTCAATTCCTTCCTGTATTTTGAAACTACACTAACCAATTACATAAAAACTAAATCTATGTCACAATTCTCCTTATTTTCCTTTTCTGCATGTCCCTTTTTTTGGGGGTTGACCCAGCGAGTCACTGCAAGTCAACAGTTTCCATCTCTCCCTGTCCTCTGTATCCTCAACTCTAACTCTAACTACGTCCATGTCTTCTTTTACTGCATCCATAAATCTCCTCTTTGGCCTTCCTCTTCATCTTCTTCCTGGTAGCTCCATCTCTAGGATCATTCTTCTACCAATGTATCCACTGTCCCTCTTCTGAACATGTCCAAACCACCTTAATCTAGTTTCTCTAGCTTTTTCTCCTAAACGGACTGTTTGTGTTGCCCCCTAATCAACTCATACCTGATCCTATCCATCCAAATCACCTAAGAGAATCTTACCATCTTTAACTTCTCCACCTCCAGCTCTGCCTCTTGTCCTCTACCTATTCCTAGTGTCTCTAATCCATATATCATGGCTGTATATGTCTCACAACTGTCCCGTAAACCTTCCCCTTCACCTTAGCTGACACTCTTCTGTCGCAATATAATGACACAGTACTTCATAAGTAAAAATACTCAGGAGATCAACTTGATTATAAGTAACGTTAGTCTGCCCTCTAGCTGTAAATGACAAGAAAAACAACAACCGTTCCTGAACACAATAAAGAGCTCCGTGAAATACTGTATCTGTGGGTTTTCATTTTCAACAACCTCAAACCACCGTCATAAAATGTTGAATGTTCAACTAGACAAACTACACTGCCTAAAAAAAAACTGCCAAAAAAAAAAACGAGCCTCCCATTGGAGGTCAGGTCTAGGTTAAGCAACAGTATGTTTTCAAAGAATGAGATCAGTTGACTACCTGGACATACTGAATGAACAGGTTATTCCGTTAATGGATTTTTTCTTCCCTGATGGCACGGGCATATTCCAAGATGACAATGCCAGGATTCATCAGGCTCAAATTGTGAAAGTCCAGAGTCCAGACCTTTACCCCATTGAGAATCTTTGGGATGTGCTGGAGTCTACTGGAGACTCTATCATCATCAATGCAAGATCTTGGGGAAAGATTAATGCGACACTGGATGGAAATAAACCTTGTGACATTGCAGAACATCGAAACATCGAGTCATTTCCTTCGGGATAATAAAAGTATTCTGATTCTGAAACAATGCCACAGAGAATGTGTGCTATAATCAAAGCTAAAGGCGGTCCAACAAAATATTACCGTATATGACCCTTTTTTTAGGTGGCGACTTTTTTTTTGTATGTATATGATCAATTCCAAATTACCTGCTTAGGTTTATGTTGTTTAGTTTTTAGTCTTACACAAAGTTTACACAAAGTACAGTTTTCCTTCTTAAACAACTGACCAGAAGATATTTGACTTGTTTAATATAAATACTGTGGTAAAACAACAACATGAAATCCTGGAACTAAAGGAAATAAAATCCTTCTGACTCACCCATCTGCTTGAGTTCTTATTTCATGGACCTTAAACCTCTGTCTCCCCACAGCTTTCACTTTGACAGATTCAATGCCATACTCTTGCTCCTCCCGGTACGCATAGATTTCAGCCGTTGTCCCAAAACCTGCCTCTGGCTCTTCTGGATTGCTGCAAGCGTGATAATAAATACATATTAATAAGTAAAATGTGTTCAAACTGGAAATGCTAAATGCTATTTTTTGGGTGAAAGACATAAGGCAAATGAAAGACATGTAGCCACTGTACTGACCTGTGTGCCAACACAGCAAATGTACGGTCCCTCTGGATAACACCCCTCATCATGCTGACCTCCTGTGGCCTGAAGAGCTGCAGAGGTAGAGTCTGACCAGGTACTAGCATCACAGTTGTGTGCGGCAGCACAGGGATGGTCTGACAGCTGTCATCATCGTGGACTGTTCGACCGTGGAACTCCTCCATTTCTGAACCCAAGTACTGCAAAGGTACAGCAGATAAATAACTTATTAGCCTCATTCAGTCCTTATTAGCCAATCAAGTGTGTGCATTCAGTACATTCTTCTTTTTTCTTTCGGCTTGTCCCGTTTTTCAGGGGTTGCCACAGTGAGTCACTAACTCCATGTCCTCTCTCACTGCATCCATCAATCTCCTCTTTGTCTCCTACCTAGTACCTTCATCTCTAGCATTCTTAAACCAATATAACCACTGCTCTAGCTTTTTCTCCAAAGCTTCCTGTCTGTGTTGTCCCTCTAATCACCTTATTCCTGATCGTGTCCCTCCTACTAATCCCTAAAGAGAATCTCAGCTTTAATTAAAGATAGAGTTTTACTATGGAGTACAGATGCAGTTATGTTACAAAACTTATAATGACTGAAAGAAAAGTTATGATGGCCGAAGCAAAGCCCAGCAGGCTGGACATGTCTGAAAGTGCCAATACACAGATTCGTGAAAGACCCCATGTCTGGAGAATTTCTCTATGTGTGAACATTCACTTCACACCAGCAGGTCTTAAAAGAGAACATTCTGTCCTTATTTGCCCCGTTTGAGCAGCTGACTAAAAAGATCAGCCTATCTCATGTATATGTAGCAGTTGTTAAGCCCTTTCATCGAAGCATTAAAGAGACCTCCTACAAAAAGGTCAAAATGTTCAGAGGAGTGAATGAATGAATAAAAAGGTAATAGGAAAATATGTCAGTACATGTTTTACTGAGATCTATTTGGATCCTCTGCACTTTATTGCAACGTGTTATATATACCGTGTTAGAAAGATAATTACTTAAATGCACTCTGTTTGAGAGAACATACTTAATTTTATATTCTCTCAGCAGACAATTAGGCCTGTACATTATCATTTGATGTATATAAAAGTGAGGTCAAAGACAAGATTTTACTTTACTAAGACTTTACTAAGGTATCATTTTTTTGAGGGATCATTTTTGACCAGCATAATATAAAAATGTAACAATGTTATATTTATTATAGGGATGGCCAAAATATTGATCCACCGAAATTATCGGGCCGATATCAGCAACTTTTTTTAATAGTGGAGCATTTATATTGCCTATTGTTGTGAGGGCTGAATGAACCCGGTTTATAAAGTTAGTCAATGTTTTTTGAAAGTTATTCTGTCCAACACTAGACATTTCTTGTTTGCATTAAATGCTGCACAATGAATCATAGGCTTGTTTCAGAAAAAATAGTAAAAAATAAATGTGTAATTAAAAGTAGTGTGTTTATGTTGTACTCAGTAATTTATAGAATGCCTTCAGTCGGGTTATACACTAATTCAGGGGACATCAACTGCATATATTGGTTTCGGTATCAGTTCATATCGGTATTGAGAATTAAGTGTTTGGTAATATTGGTGTCAGTAAATGTTAATATCGGACATCTCAAATTTATTATTACAGTTATATTGGTGGACGAATATTATCAGTGAATATAAGGCAACACTGACTTAATTTGATGTTGACGACACTAAATGTAATTAAAAAGTTACTTAAAGTTAAGAACAATAAGAATTTTTGCAAAGGTCATAATTCAATTTCAGCTGCACTCATCCCTATACGTTAATATGTTTACAGCGTATATGAATTACATCAACACAAGAATGAGGCCCCATGCAGTTCAATGAAACACATGTTCGGTAGGACAGTTAGTGTAATTGAAAGAGGCATGCTAATGGGATATAAAGCTGCACTATCCATAAAATAAAATCACTGTGGCCTTCATAATATCAGTAGAAAACATTAACGTATTTTTCCTCTATAATGAAAACACAGTGGTGCAACGCGGGGTTTTGCCTCATTCTAGTAGAGCATAAAAATGAAAGTACATAATGCTTAAATTACTCAAGAGGAAACGTGTGATGTGACAAAAAAACAGTTTTGGGGAAAAATAGCTGTATATATATCAGTATCAGATATCAGATCTAAGATCAGATATCATCAACAACCTAATATCTGCCATTCCGAAAAAATGATTCACAATAAATAAATTACTAAATCATGAGCAGTCAGAGTGAATATAAAATACTGTAAGGTCAGGTTAATAAGACGATGACAGACCAGGAAAAGTTTTTTTAAAGCAGAGGTCAATCTCAAATTCACATTGGGCAAAACAGCAATGAGGTCATGGGCCAAACTTTATATTTATCAAAAAAAGAATGCCAATTGTCCATGTTTGTCTATGTCTTAGGATAAGTAATGTTGACTTGTTTTTCATAAGGGAAGAAACTTGAGTTTTGTGTAAATTGCTGAATCTGGAATATTGATCACATTTGAAACAAATCACTCACCAGTGGTATTTATTTCTTATTTTGTCTTTTAAATACTACAAATCTTGCTAATGGCTTTCTAATGAGGGCCAGTAAATACTCTAGTACACACGTGAGCTGATCTCATGGGCAAAATATTTTTCTCCCCTTTTTTATTTATTTTTATTTTTGGGGGCAGAGGGATTTAGATAACATTCCAGAACGATGATAATAACCTTTAAAAAAATAAAAAAGACACTTATTGTGAATATCAAGCTGGACTCGTGTCAACACTCACGGCATGGGATGTGGGAAGACTGGGATCAAATGTTATGGTGGGCTTCTCTGTGTCTTCATCATCCCGATCCACAGTCTCCATGTCGTCCTCCTCTATCTCTTCCTCCTCACCTGTCATTACACACAAACACACATAGGCGTCACCTTACCTGAGCACACTGGCAGTTTTTAGCAAGTCACTCTCAGTGTAAACATATAAAAACCGAAACTAAAATTAATAAGCTGAATCGTGAGCGTGAATGAATAGGTTGACAGTGTGGGCTGACCTGTAAACACACGACATAAACCAGTGCCAAAATGTGCTGTTGGTAAACACTTACCTGGTAAAACTTGTAGCTGGTTCCCCATGTTGTCGTTAATGTCTTCGTCTCCGCCCCTCTCGTCAGCCATAACCCTGGGTGAACCCGAATATTAACCTAACTGTTGCCCTTTTCCTTTCCTGGTCAGCGTGTCTCGTTCACATTGGGAACATGCAACCGAGTGAGAACAAAATATTAAAAAGAAAATCAAAATGAGTGTTTTTAGGGAGACGTTACAGGACTTCCACAGCAAACAGAAGACTGCGTCATTAAGCGACGGCGGACAATGATGACGTAATAGTTGTCATAAAACTACAGCGTTCAGCAAACAGACCACAAAAAAGCGACCTCTGTCGTAAACCTGAAGAAAGACAGCTACGGAATTAATTTGCGCATTTAAAATGGAGAAAAATATATGTATATATTATTTCAATTAATAATTGAAAAAAACTTAAGATAAAATGTACACCAGTGTAGTATTAAAAGCGTCATTTATGGTAAGCAAACTCCTTGTCGGTGCCACTAGACCACCACTGCCCCATTTTATATAAATAGGACTTAAATAAAACACTAGCAAGGAGTAAGTACTACATGCTATTATAATTATTCATCTTCATCTTCTTATTTGTGGCCAGGTTACAAGAGCAGCAGTTTCCACCCTGTGGGTAGTGAGCCCATTGTAAGTTGTGTAGGCCTGTACGGTGCTATGTTCTGAGCCCCTCAGTGGCAACTTGGCAGCTGGTGGATTCAAGCCTGAAGTCTTGTGGATCTATCTATCTATCTATCTATCTATCTATCTATCTATCTATCTATCTATCTATCTATCTATCTATCTATCCATCCATCCATCCATCCATCCATCCATCCACTGCATCATTTGTTGTAACCCATGTCTCCTGATTCTTTTAGGACCCATATTTAAAAAAAACACATTTTTTTTATTTTAAAGTTTACAGAAACATGTGCATACATACTTAGTATGTGAACATCCTTTACTTCAATATTCCCCTACAAGTACGTGGGAGAAGATGTAGTTCCCTTTACCACCCAAACATAATTGATTTAAACATGTCAGCCTTGCATCATTAAGATTTTTTCTTCAAAACCTTTCCATTGTTACCTAATTACAATAATCAAAAAAATCAAATTGATCCGTAAAAAATGTCTACGTTGTTACAAAGACAAGCAAAAATGTTTAATCTGAAAACATAGCCAGAGTCTCAGTATTTACATGTGACTATCTAGTATAACTGAATGAAAGTACAAAAATAGAAAATATACAATTTATTTGAACCAAAGTAGTCGTCCTTGCCAAATCCAGTGGAGGACCCTGGTAGCTATATTTGCCTACATGCAAAATGTATTTATGATTTATTTCCCTCTATTTAGTCTTGTCCCTCACAGGTTTAATCCTCAGAGATTATTTTGTAAGCAAAGCGTGATGAACCTTTAGAAAATAAAAGAATGGACTGGACTTGTCATCCTTGCATGTAGCTGTTTCAATGTAGCCATTTTAAAAGGGAACTGGGATCTGGTGGACCTGACAGAGGAAATCTTGCAGCACTTGGGCAAAGCTGGAATCAGCAGCTATTTGCATACAAGCTGGAGGAATAAGTAATTTTCCCATTCGTCTTGCCACAAATGTGATGCTACAAATAGGCAATCCTACTTTCAGGGCACATTTGGCATAGTGACACCACCATGGAATGTTGGAAGGAGCCCTGAAGATTGAGGTAGCCTCCTGATCTGAAGACTCCATCGTACAAGACTCCAAATTCTCAGAGTCTTCAGTATCACAACTTTGTTGTTGATAATCTTCTTCAGGATACTCTACTTCTTCAGGCTCTCCCACGAGGACCTTCACCCCTTCAGGTGGTCCCGCTGGCGCCTCCACTGGCCTGCTTTCTTGTGCATGGATTTTTAGTCTTAGTGTCTGTAATGTTCTTGGAGTCTCCTTCTCTTTCTCAATGTCCTTTTGGCTTTTAAAATCAGGTAGTGATTTCTTTAAATCACCTATTAGATCATGGTCATTCTCTCTCACTTGCTCATCAGCAATTTCAATATATTGCTGAGTTATAATTTCCCGAGTTTTTATTACATGATCTTGACGTCCTGCATTTCTGCCGCTGTTGTCCTTGTTTATTTTCTGAACAAACACAGTCTTTACTTCGGTCAGCACAGCTGTTCGTCTGTTATCCTGCTCATCTGGAAACTCTTCAGACTCCTGAGGTACAATCATTGTTTTGGTCAAGGTCCTGATCTCAGTCTTTGATTCCTTGTTCCACCTTTGTGCCTCTACTTCTACTAGTGGGAAGACTTCATGAGCCTTTTCCTTCTGAGGTAACCATTGTGATTCTCCAGCAGGAGCCAGAAACTCCCCAAGCTCTTCTCCAAGAATCACCTGTGCACCAGGCTTTTTTAAAACCTTCAGCTTCTGAGACTCCCTTGCAAAATGCCCCTGATTTCTGGGACTCTCTACTCGTACATCAAGAGTCATATGTTTCTCAGCTTGAACCTCTCTGTGTCTAATCACGGGGCCTTGTACTGTATCAATCGGCTCCTTGAAGTTGTCTGTGGAGATTTTCAGATGCTTAGGCTTTTCGGCGAGGTCCTCCGACTTTTCATATTTTGGCTTTATAGTATTTAATTCTTTATTATGTTTTTCAGGTAGATCCATCTGCCTCAACTCATCTATACACTCAGTTTGAGGCTGCTGCTCTTGGGGATAACTTATAAGTATTTCTACCTTAAATGAATCTGAACTGTTTTCCTTGTTTCTTATTGAAGGATCATTAGGTTGCTGTGGTGTTTTCGGCTGCTCTGAATCATCGAGAGTACTGAACTGCCTACCTTCTACTACAATGTTGAGTAACTCATTTTGCCTTTCTGTAACATCAAGGATTTGGGGTCCAATCTCCCCAGACTTTGGTTGCTTAGGCTTTGCTTCAGGTTTGTCCACTTTCTTGAGTGGGTCTGTCAGACTTTTCTGTTCCTCAGCTCCTCCTGCCCTACTACTATTCTTGGTCTGCTGATTCCGTTTTGTACCTTTACCTGGACACTTTTGTCTGTTTTTATTATCATCTGGTTTCTTATGCTCCTCCAGCAGTTTGTGTTCTCTCATCGCCGCAGAATTGAACTGGCTCATCATGCTCTTGGTGGAAGTCTCCATTTCTCCAGAATCGTCTGAAAGAGCCCTCAGTTGCTCAGGTTCTTCTTGAGCAATCTCAAATTCCTCAGATGAGTTTGACAAATCAAGCATTTCTTTTGAAGGACTCTCAAACACCTGGTGTTTTAAGTCTTCAGCTAAGTGATTTAACTCATTTGGTTCTTCTGCAGAACCTACTAGATTTTCTTGACCATCTATGAAAGTGCCTAGTTTGCCAAAGTCCCTCAAGGGACTCTTGTCCTGTCTAGTTGCACATCTGTAAACCTCCAGGGATTTTTTTGTGGGCTTCACCAGTGCCTTTGCCTTACCTACACTAGCCTCAGACCCTTTATCTTTTTCTATTAGCTTCTCTTCTGCAGGAGCCTTAAGTTGCTCTTTCTTATTTGATGGATCCACCAGTTCTTCTATTCCTTCTACGGCACTGCCCCCCTTGGCCTGAAGTGGGATATTTTGATTCTGTTTTGGAACAATAGTTCGTTTCTTACTCTGTTTAGCAGGTGATCTGTGTATGTTAAAGTTATTGGGATGCTCTGTGGGAAGTTCTGAATGTTCCAGTAAGGTAGTTCTGAGGTTCTCTGGAGTGGGAGTGGTATCCTCACAGATCTTTAGAACTTTGGCCTCTTGCTTCTTTGGATTTTCTGTGATAGCCTTAGAGTTCTCATGTTCTAATGAAGGACACATCCCGTCTTGTTTTAAAATTTCCCTTGGCTCTTGTTTGAGAACCGCCGCCGAAATCACCCGCTGTGCCTTTTTATCTGAGGTGTCTTGTGTCTCTCCAGTGCAAGAGGGCATACCTTTTTGCACTGGAGATATTGTTTTTGTGAATTGTTTCGAGGTAATTTTAGGATTAATTTGCTTTTCAGCTGGGACCTCCATTTCTTTTGAAGGATCCACATGGCCTTTCAAACCTTTTGATGAATCTAATGAAATATTAGACCTTTTCGTAGAATTCCTTACAGGAATTCCTACAGGTACTTTTCTTGGTGAGGGAGATCCTGTCCTTTTTCCTTTCTCTGTTGACTTCCGTTTCTTACTATCCTTTGCAAAACCTCCAAACTCATTAACCTCCATAGTAGAATCTATCTTGCTCACTTCTGTTGGGTCCTTTATCTGCTTTGGGTTTTCTGGGAAATCCACTGGGTCAGAGAACGCTTTTACAGGAGCTTTAAGCTCCTTGGATTCCTTTGCAGCAATCGCACACCTTCTGAGTTCTTTTGCAGAAGTGTTCACTCCATCAGACTGTTTTGCCAGAGTCTTCTTGGCCTCTGCAGGATAAATTAGCTTCTGTGGGTCTTTTAAATAATCTGTTTGCTCATTTGGCTGTATCCTAGTAGCCTCTGGCTTCGTATATTGTTCTGAAAGAACCATCGCCTGCATAGTAAGTTTTGAGGTATCTACCGGCTCCTCGGGTAATTCAATGGTGGTTTCTAGATCTGAGTATTGCTCTGAAATGGTGCTCTCCTGCTTTTCAGGCTGTTTTCTGAAAATCTCAACCTGCCTATTACACTCACAGGGACCAAAAACCTCCATATGTCCTTCAGACTGAGTCTTTATCATTTTGTCCTGTTTTGCTGAAGCATTGAGATGTTTACAATGTTCTAAATCAAGCCTCAGCCTATTAGATTCCTCTATAGAACCCTCCATCTGCTGATGGTCCAGCGCACAACTTTGTAGTATTTCTGCCTTTAAAGATTTTAGCATCTCTTCCTGTTTTAGCATCTGCTGGCTCTTCAGATCAGTCAGCGACTTTCTTAAATCACTGATGAGTTCATAACGTTCCTCCATAATTTGCCATTTCTCTGCAATTACAATGGTTTGCTGCATGATGAATTCCAAGGATTTCATGACATGGTTCTTGAAATCTTGTACAGCTACTTTAAGATCATTATTGTCTTTGTACAGTTTCTGTAAGACGGTCTTTACTTCTGTAAGATCACCCGTGATCATTACTATCTGTCCGCACAAAACCTCTTCTTGACTTTGAAAGCCAATAATTTCTGCCTCTGGCTGACCCAAAAGTCCTGGTTTCTCCTTGTCTTTAAATGTGAGGGCATCAAGAGCCTTGTCAACTTGAGACTGAAGACAGCATACCTGCTCTCTGAGATTCTCAATTTCTCTTTGAGCTTCCAGCTGCTGAGATTCTTCCGATGAAGTCCGCAGCGCGTCATGCTCCTGTGGAAGACTACCACATAGTTCCGCCTGCAATGTCAGCATCTCCTCCTCTTGTCTTGTCTCCTGCTGGCTCTTGAGCTCAGCAAGAGACTTTTTTAAATCACTTATTATCTCATAACGCTCTTCAATGATTTGCCTATTATCGGCAATTTCAATATTTTGTTCAGTTATAATTTTCTGATCTTTCATCACTTGGTCCTGAAGATCCTGCACAGCTGCCTTGAGTTCATTATTGTCTTTGGACAGTTCCTGTAAGACACATTTCACTTCTGTCAACTCAGCCGTGAGCAATGTATTCTCCTTATTAAGATTAACTTCATGTTTCTGGAGACTTATCAGTTCCTTCTTCAGGGTCTTGATCTCCACCTGTTTTTGAGTTGCCCGTTGTTCTATTTCATCATCTTTATCTGTTAGTGCCTCATGAGCCTTGTCTACTTGAGACCGTAGATAACACACTTGTGCTCTCAGGTTCTCAATCTCTCTTTGTTTCACCTTTGAAAGATTTTCAAGTTCACGTTCCTTTGCAGACAGATCTATATTCTCACTTTCATACTGAAGGAGTGCACTTTCTATCTGTTTTATACTACATTTCAAAAAGTCCTCTGAATGCTGCAGCTGATTTACTCTGTCTAAAAGATCATCATTTTCTCTCTGCAGTGTTTCCAAGTCTTCATGTTTGGACATGTTCCGTAAAATATATTCTTTCTTCCTCAGGAGTAAATTCTCTTCCTTCAGATATCCTAACGAGGTATCAGTGACTGTTATTTCCCGGACATTGTAGTCTTCAGGACTACTGTCACTGACCTCGAAGACATCAACTCTTCGCATGAACATGCTGTTCATTTTTTATTTTGTTTTTGTCAAATCCACTATTCTATAATTTGTCATACATATTTCCTCCAGGAGATGATTATTGGTTCCTTCATGACAAAATAAATGTCTTCTCAAATGTGATTTGAGATGCAGATAGGACAGTAATGCAACATTAAGGATGCCACCTTCAGTAAAAGTACTAAATGGTGTCACATCCTCGTTACATTACTGCCTTCTCTTAGAAACGAACGTGCAGTATTTCATCGATCAGTTTCTTCTTATTCCTCCTCCTTTTCTAATCACTTCATAATCTTCTGATACTTTCATAAAACACTAACACCAAATAAAGATGCACTGTCATGACATCAGAGGACAACAAAGGGAAGTTCCTTTGATTTTGTATGGTTACAGGTGAGGTTGCAATGACAAGTGATAAAATGGTCAAGGTCCCAAAGCCATAAAGGTTTATCTGGACATATAACAATGTGGGAGGTCAGTAAATATGCACATAACCATTTCAGTGCAATTTTACTAATTGGAAAAAAAAAATGGCTGTAAAAAATGACTTCCTTCAACTGAGACCAGTTAAAGCAAACTCCTTCTCATTGTGATTCACGACTATGCATTTAACCCACTTTGACCAAAGTGAACAGTGGGCAGCTTTGTGCACCTGGGGAGCAATGAGTGGCGACGGTGCCATGCTCATTGGACCTCAGTCTTAACCTGGCAGTTGGTGGATTTGAACTTGGAACCAGTCTGGTTCCTTAATCAGTGACAGTTAACTTGACCGACAACTTGATAGTGAAACAACTTGTTAACTTAACACTTAAAATGCAGAGGAAGCACTGTGCAGCATTGATGCCTTGCATTGAACAACTTTTTCAGAGCTCTACAAATCAATTAGATACTACGTGACAAGTCATTGTTGCCCATACCTAACTTCAGATAAATTTATGTTTACAAGATAGTGTCCTTATTGTAGTGCTCTAAAGCTGAGCCCCTTGAGTTGTGCAAAAACCCAATAACAATTACAGCAGAGAAACAAATTATTTTTAAGTGTTTATTTTCAAATGACAGTTGTTGGTAGAAATGCAGTATGGCCCAAAAACACAACTGCTGTCATTGTTAGATGTTAATAGAACTGTCCAGTGTCGTTTTCGTCTGTTGATCAGACATTCACAGCTGTCTTAGAGAAATGAGCAGTCAACTTCAAGAACAGGTTGTTTCTGCTGATGCTTGCTTCACTTCATCCACTTCAGCGTTGAGTGCCAGTCATCGAGAGACGCTCTGACAACTGGTCCTGATGAGGGCTTACTTGGACCTCTGCCTCATCTTTCTCCTTTTACGCTTCAGCCTAAAAGGCAAAAGAAAATAGTTAATGTTGAATTCCATTCATTAACATTAAAAAAGATGGCTTTTAGAAGTCATATCAAGACAACTTTCACTGCGATTGTGAAGCAATAACCAGTGGTTTGTAATGTAAATGTCAAATGATTTGAGTCATACAAAAAGCTGTATCCTACCAATGCTTTTGTTTGTCTCCAGAAAAATGTACATTATCAAACTTCACATAAGCAACTTGATACATTCGCACCATTTCTTATCTCTATTACACACTTAATTTCTCAAAAGGTTCTCCAAAGGGACTGATAAAGTCCTATTAGGTTGTACATAAGTTGTTTTTATATCAGAACATGAGTAGGGACTTTGAGTAATCTCTATCACAGCCACACAAGGGAAAACAGGGAACAACAAGGAGCATAAAGAGTTGCACAGGTATTCAGCTATTTAATTTGGATTAGTCTATTTGTCAAAAACAGGCGTTCAACTTGTATAAATGTTAACATCTTTTAACACAGAAATGGAGCAGTCATGCTTACCTGCGCATACGCTTCTTCCTCCACTGAAGACAAATAAGAAGCAGTGAAGTGTTAAAAGCATTTAAGTGAACATTTCTCAACAACAAATGAAACAATCTGTATAAAAAAAAGGTATCAGGGATTGTCTGGTATTGTTTTAAAAACAAATGCAATTTTTTTTAACAATACCGTTGACTGACAATGCCTTTAGAGAAACACTCAATATATTGGAACAGATTTATAACAAGTGTTGATTTGTGCTTTAAATTTTTATTATAAATCTAGAAACGCATCATAACCGGCAGTTAAATGCGTGCTAAAATGTGCCAAGGCTAAACCTGCAACATGCCGGAAAACAAGGCCTTTGGTAGACCTGTTAGCATTACCACTAACGTATACATTCAAGAGGGTTAGTTTCCACAAACTATGAAACATAAATGTGATATATAAATGCAGCAACAGCAAATTACTAGTTAAATATGTAAATGCCTTTCTTTTCTCGTGCTTCTATGCAGCACCGGTTGCTAAAGGCAGCACCAGAGAACATTTACAGAAACATTAAAAGGGGTCGACAACTCACGGTACCTTGGCTCTCATCGTGTGGAGAGTTTTCTGTAAAAACAAGCAGATAAGATTATAAGAAACTGTTGATGAAGAACGAAAGGTTTGGATTATTTTGGATACAGTCGGGAAAAAGAATCTTCTCTACCTCAAAGCGAAAAGAGCAACGGAAAGAGGATGTGACGAAGGAAGACCGCAGTATTTATAAGATTGCTGACGTCATCTCACAGTTGGCTTTCATGGGTAATGTAGTTACCGGTATTACCGCCATTACCCATACAAGACGTGTTTTTACACCTGTTCATCGAATAACGTGAATTTATCTCGCTTTACATTCATCAAGTTAACTTCAATTAATTATTTATTTCACGTAGTTAGTACTTCATACATTATGAGTCAGTAAATCCTATTCCCAGTGAAATGTTCTAGAAATTTCGACACAGTTCAGCATTATATACTGTATGGAATCCCATTTTATATTTTGACTTTTATTGCGATATCTATTTTGTTTATTTACCATTAAATTATTTTACAGTACACACTATACACTACAAACTGTGTATCAAATGGCAGTATGTATACATTACACAAATTCTCTATTGTATACATACCCTTATTCTGTAAATCCTTTTCAATCTATATGCTAACTGTTGGGATAATGCTCTGATCATATATAAATGATCTTTATTATTTTTGCCCTTTATATAAAAATTATATATCTTTAATACCTCAAGTAATTTTACTGATATTTTATTTTTTGCCAAGATTTTATCAATAAATGATTTCAAAAAGTATTCCCCTAATACAGGAGTGTCAAACACACTCAACAACTGAAACTTTAAGATATTTAATTATAATTGTATTATTATACATATTCATTGTCCCAGAGTGAGCAGCAAAGTTTTTTTCCCCAACACTTGTGGTATTATACCAACACTTTAATATCCAGACCTTAAATAGATGTAAAGAGGCTCAATTCTCAGGTTTCACCAGACTACTGACTACTGAAAAAGAAGTCAATGTTTCATCAATAGACGCCTCTGAGAAAAGTCAGTTCATCTGTTTTACTTCGAAAGAGTCTGAGGTGAATGGCATTGGATGTAGCAGTCTGTTTCCTCAACATATGCTGTTTTAACTTTAAATTTATTTGTGTCCTTATCTAAGCAGATATGTTCAAAATAAAATATTACAATTTGATTAAAGAAACATTGTCATCTATACCTGGAACCTTATGTTGACTTAGGAAACATTTTTAAAGGTTTTATTGTTCTATTTGTACCACACCAGAGAACTCTTTATTTTTGTTGGTGATAATGGAGAAAATCCTGCAAGAAATGTAACCAGAACTTCTAATCAAAACAACTATTGACTTGTTTTCCTCACAAAGGTTGAGAGATAACAAACCTTACCTGCCACAAAATAACTTTATGGTTGATAACAAAAGACATTAGAACAATGTCATTATTCAAATATAAACAAAACAAAAAGCTCAACAGTCAGTTGAATGATTATTCATCAGTTAACTGATTTAACATTCCTTTGAATTGTTCAGTTCAGTCCAAAACAATAGCATTTTCTGATTGGTCACAAAATTGAGGACATTTCTTGTATTTTGTGTTTGCCTTTCTGCTGGACTTTACATGTGTGAAAGTCAGCGCTGGATAATTATTTTTTGTTGTTATTGCCGCTTTTTCTTTATCCAGCTGCTTCTGTGCCTTCGGTTGGCTGGCCTGTTGCATTGGGTACTGTCTTTGAAGCCTGCAGGTAAAGAAAAAGTTGAGACAGATCAGTTTACTCAAAACAAAACTGGAAAATAAAGGATCAGGCTTATTCTAGTTTGTTTTTTCAGAAAAAAACCATTGTCCTCTTACAATATATCAATCTCTTTTCAGAATGTTATGTAGTCACACCAACATTACGAGACAAGATAAGACTAGTTAAGCAATGGTACGACTGATGAAAGTAAGTAAATACAAAGTTATGTTTCACAATCAAACAAAAACAACTTTTGAGCTGTGGATAAGTCCATAATTAGTGAGACCTAGACATGTACCTTCTTCTTCTTTTTCTTCTGGGATTTACGACTTGCTGAGCTCTGTAGTAAAGCCTAGAGAAAAGATGACACAGCTTCTGATTAATACGTATTGCACTATGCCTTGAGCTCCATGAAGCAGCGGAATAAACAAGCATTTATTTACCCTGAGTTCTGGGTCCTGGACCTCGTGTTCCGACTTGTAGAGCTCAGGATCGAAGGGTCCGCTGGTGATTCTGTGAGGCCCGTTGGCCATGAGCAGCACTGTGAACTTGAACTGGGCTACAAACTCTCCTGAGCGCACAGAGTAGGACATTGAATAAATGAACGGCCCAGTTAATAACAATAGGTGGTTTCACTCAGAAACACTCACCTTCTTTCTCATGCAGGACACTAAAAGGCTGTAACAGTTCATGCTTGGCACACTCTACCACACCTAGTCTGGCTTTGGCTTCATCCTCAAATGCCCTGATGGAGAAGGAAAGACTGTATCAACTGCATGTAGTTTAAACTGTTTTCATGTAAAACATTACATTTTCTATTCAGATGCAAATTGAGGATACAACAAGCTGCAGGTACATTTTTTAAGGGAAAAAAAAATATTTGTTTAAAGTTTTGTCAAAACAATAATTGCAATTTAAATAAAGAGCAAAGGTGAGAACTGTAAGGGATTCGTATAAAGAGGTGGTGTGACATTCATACCTGAGAGTAAATGGCATAGCACTGAAGCGTCGTTCCACTTCACTGAAGAAGGAGCGGGAAGTTTTCATTTTTAAGCCATACTGCTTACTGGGGTCCCTCTTGTAAATAGTGGTCCTCAAACCTCCATCTCTGGCCTTTGTGGTATGGCAGGAAGATTAAAAAATGAAAGTTATTTATTTATCTCCAATCAGTTCATTTCTCATTTACAAAGCGCTTGAATTCTACTTTTTCAGTGTCCGAATTGAACAGTTGGGCGAATATGGCATCCAATATGCCCAGCTCCGTCTTGTCCAAGTCGGCGACTAATTTGTGTATTAATTATTAAAATACATTGGTGAATTCCTCAGAAAATGTTTGTAGAAGCGTGTTTGCGTGTGTGTTCTTTTTGAGACTATTCTGGCTCCATACTGGTGCATTTATTCTGAAAATACATTTGTGAATTCCTCAAAATACTGTAATGCCAGTCGGACACTTCCATGCTCTGAACTTTATTCACGATTACAGCTGCTCCGTGCAACTTCGCTCGCTCACCCTCACATCCACACAGCCCTAACAATTTTATTTATGGACAAAGCGCGTTACCGTACGTTATAATTTTTCTTCTATGGTGTTTATTGGCAGTTGTGACTTGCGTCACACTTGCGTATAAACACACAAACACATCATGTTTGTGTGTATATATGTGTATCTACGAATTTGTCAGTTTTTTCCTCCAATAATAACCTGATAAGACAAAGCCTGAGTTTGCCAAATGATACACACTCTGAAATTAGTTTGGGGGATACACAGGTGGATGTTTAAGTGAAAGTCACTAGATGGCAGCACAGCAACTCATTCATTTATTCTCTTTCATCCACTTACTCATTTGTGCCCCTTTATTTAACTTATCTATTTTAATAGTCAAGGGGTTGTATGCAGAATGCTGACAGCAAGACAATACTCATATTGCATATTGGGTGAAAGTTAATATCGTTTAACCTGAGTAAAATGGCTCCACAGATACAGAGATCACAGAGCAGACAGGACACCAACCTTCCCTTCTCCAGTGCTAATCAAGACGTCCACAGCATAGACTTCATGAACCTCAAATTCAGCCTTTTCGTGGTCCTTCCTGAAATGTCAACAAAGCCAGTTTGGTTAGACAATATCATCCACAATAATCCTCAAAACATCAAACACTAATCTCTCACCTCTGCTGGTCTGTGGGGTTTTGTATGATGGTCTTCTCACCATCTATAACATGCTGTTTAAGCTGATGAGACAGCATACCTGTAAATAGAACATTGAAAATGTAACAGAGATTGAACAACATCTGTTATCCCCATGCAAACACCAACATAGAAATGTTTAGTTAATCTAAGGACACAAATGTAAGCACAAAATTCATATTTTTTTCTTTTCTTTTGACAGACTCACCCTCAATGGGTGAGCATTTGAATTCCTGGGCAATCTTATTCCAGGCCTCTGTCACCTGAGAGTTCTGACAGAACAAACAGGTTTCAACGTTAACAGTAAAATGTTGCACAACATCATAATCAAAGGTATAATATAATTCAGTCACACAACAAATATTAAGTCTATAAACGATGACGCAGAAAGCATTAAAATGTACCTGGTTTCCAGGTTTAACCAGTCGAAGAGCTGCCTCTGCACAGAGATGGGCTGCCTTGATGACATCAGCTTTACGGCCTGTGACAGGGGCCTCCTGCAGAAGTAGGAGGAGAACTGTTAGATACCACTACTGGCTTGCTTGATTGTAGAACAACTTGTTCTAATATTAAAAACACACTCATAATGTGACAGATGAGTTGACAGCAGTCTTTATAGATGATAATGTTTGATACTGTGATCTGCAGTGAGAGTAGGCAACAACTGGAAGAGAACCAAGAGAGGTGGAGGTTTGCAAAAGAGATAAGAGGAATGAAGGTCAGTCGTAGCAAGACAGAGTATATGTTTGTGAATAAAAGGGAGAACAGTGAAATTACAAGGAGCAGAGGTGGTGAAGATGCAGGAGTTTAGGATCAACTGTTCTGAGCAAAGAAAAAAAGTGTCAGGAGTGATTTGTGATAGAAGCTAAGGTGAAAGGACTGATTTACAGGACAGTTGTGAGACCAGTTTCATGGTGTAATGTTTAGAGACACTAGCAATGGGCAACACAGACATGGAGGTTTGAGGAAAAAGCTAGAGACACATTAAGATGGTTTGGTTCAGAGGATGAACAGTGGTTATATTGGTAAAAGCATGCTAGGGATGGAGCTACCAGGTAGGAGCCAAAGAGGAAAGCCAAAGAGGAGATTTGTGGATGCAGTGAGGGAGGACATCAAGGTAGCTGGAGTTAGAGTAGAAGATACAGAGGACAGGGTGAGATGGAAAATGATGACTCGCTGTGGCAACCCCAGAAAAATCCTTTCTGCTCTCATTCAAAATTATCCATAATCTTGCACCCGCATATTTATCAGATCTTCTCCATGTGGCCGTCCCCTCTCGCTCACTCAGATAATCCTCCTCTGTCCACTTGACCGTCCCCACCTTCCGTCTCACCACCATGGGGAGTAGAGCATTCAGTCGCTCTGCTCCCCATCTCTGGAACTCTCTCCCCCCTACTATTAGAAACATAGACACTCTCTCACAATTTAAATGTTCTCTAAAAAACCCATCTGTTTATTTTTATAAAAAGGGATAAGCCGAAAGGAGAAGAAGACTAATAATGTGTTGTATTAACAGCTGCTCTGCTGTCACGTTGTAGTCACGTATGTGGTTCCTCTGGGAATTAAACCCAGAACTTCTTGCTCCCTGCTTCCAAGGCAGGTTTTGCAACCACTACAATATGATCCAAATTAAATTTAGCATTGTGTTCCTATTTTGTCAGCATACACCTGTACTATCACACAGTGAAATGTGTCATTAGTTTAAGTTAAAAACACAAAAAAACTCCTTTTTTCAGTGTTCATTTAAAAGTTGTAGTGTATTCATTCATTCAGTTTCCTCTGCTTGTCCGTTGCCGGGTTGCAAGGGCAGCTGGCCACCCAAATCACATTGCACCATATTGTGAGCCTTCCTGCGGGTGGTGAGCCCACAAGAAGGGACGGTGCTATGCAGAGCACCTCAGTGGCAACCTGGCAGCTGGTGGATTCGAACTGGGGACCTTGCGGACCCAAGTCCGCTTCCTTAACAACTAGGCCACCACTGCCACTAGTTGTAATATATGGTTGTCAATATTGTTTAGAAATAGACCAAGGATTTTCACACATGTTTCTAGTATTGAGAAGTTCTGTTGCAGTAAATCAGTGACCACAGCAGTGGACACAGCATTAAATGCAGCACGTACCCTGGTGGCTCCCACAACAAAACTGTGAGCCACATTGGCAATGAAGCCATCAACGTGTACTCCCAGGTCTCTGCGTAAATAAAGAAACAGAGAAAATAAAACGAACATTATACATTAAAAAAAATGTTCTTTTGTTGTCAAACTAACTAACTTAATTGCAGCCATTTGCTAAAAATCCAAAAAGTTAATCTCATTCTCATTAATGTAGACATTTTTGAAAATGCATTAAAAAAGAAAAACTGAAATATCACATGGCAAGACCCTTTGGTGTCCAGCTGCGTTGAAATAAACTGATTGGACTTTTTAGATTTTAGCAAATGGCTGCAATGAAACAAAGAGTGACAAATTTCAAGGGGTCTGAATACCCTCTCTGCCCACTGTATACTGGCAGCCATAGTACATTTCTACAGCAATAAAGACACCAGTCGCATCATCCACTTAAAAAAAGTAATGCAACTAAACAAAAAAGGGAAGGTCAGACAAAGACAACTTAAGAGCATTAAAAAATGGAACCATAGAAAATAACGACTGGAAGACAATGAAAGACTTTTCATAAATTTGTGGGAACATTAAACATTTATACTGACCACTGTAAGAGAGTCATGCTGAGCAACAACAACACTGAGACACAACAGGTATACATTCAACAAAAAAAAAAAACACAAAGACCATAATATCACAACACTTGTTTGTCAACAGGCAGGAAGATAAGACTTTCAATGAATGACAAGGAGAAGAGACTGACACAAAAGCTGAGACACGACACTGACAGGAGGGAGGGGCAACACACTGAGTGACTCCAAACACAAAGGAGATAAGGGAAGGGCATGGGTACAGATCATGGTGCCTACATTTTAACCAGATCCCCATCTTTGAGTGTGTAGTCTGGGTCACTCTTCAAAGGAGAGAAGTGGCAAACACAGTTATTGACGGAGATGCTGGTGGGAAAGGCAATGCCTAAAAGAGGACAGACAAAACCACCAAGTCTTCATTATGTATCTTTTCAGATACGATGAGAAAGGACTGGCATGATAACATTGCGGGATGGAGTAACATTTAACAAAGGGGTTCTTAATATAAGGCACGCGTGCCATTGGTGATGCTTTGACTCCCAT
Organism: Paraplagusia blochii; assembly: GCA_016785265.1. Classification (NCBI taxonomy): domain Eukaryota; kingdom Metazoa; phylum Chordata; class Actinopteri; order Pleuronectiformes; family Cynoglossidae; genus Paraplagusia; species Paraplagusia blochii. Next base: position 82,962 of record JAFBJS010001801.1, read on the forward strand.
TAGTGGCAAGGAGGGAAATTGTACATTGGTACATTGATTTGTACCAGAATTAGGTGGCAGTTACATTTTGTTGATTCCATAGTGTATCAACTAACACATCAAACTCACAAAAACAGAGACCAGAGAGTCCTGGGTTAAATTCCCAGACGAATGACATACGTGGCATCTCACCCTGTCCTCTCTATCCCCAACTCTACCTCCCTCACTGCATCCATACATCTCCTCTATGGCCTTCCTATTTGTCTCCTAACTGGTAGCTCCATCTCTAGCATTTTTAGACCAATATAAACACTGCCCCTCCTCGGAACATGTCTAGACCACATCTAGCTTTTTCTGCAAACATTCCTGGCTATCTGTGTGTGTGTTTTTACGCAAACTCCTTGTCATTGTCACATTGTGATTCACATCAAGCTGACACTCCTCTATCACAAATCACTCCTGAAACTTTTCTCCAGTTGTTGTCTCATCTCCTCCACAGTCCCCACTGCTCTGAACAGTGGATCCTAAGTATCTGAACTCCTCCACCTTCACCTCCTCTGCTCCTTTTAATCTCACCATTCCACTGTTCTCCCTTTCATTCACACACATATAAACTGTCTTGCTACGACTGACCTCCATTCCTCTTCTATCTAGTGCAAACCTCCGCCTCTCTAGATTCTCTTCTAGCTGCTGTCTACCTTCACTGCAGATCACAATGTCATCTGCAAACATCATCGTCCATGGAGACTCCTGTCTGACCTCATCTGTCAATCTGTCCATCACTAAAGTAAAAAAGAAGGGGCTCAAGGCCAATCCTTAATGCAGTTCCACCAACAGCACACCTCACCACTGTTGTACTGTTCTCATACATATCCTGCACCAATCTAACATACTTCTCTGCCACTCCTGACTCCTTCATACAAAACCACAATTCCTCCCTTGACACCCTGTCATAGGCCTTTTCTAAATGTACAAAAGCACAATGCAGCTCCTTCTGACCCTCTCTGTACTTCTCCATCAACTAGTAGTTAAAATAATATGTAAAATAAAATTTGGAGTATGTCTTTCTTCAATCTACTGTGTGGCTTTGGTTGATGAATAACTACATTATCTGTTATTAATTAAGTGCTTTATTGTTGGTCCCACTTCTGACAATCAGAGTGCTATATTTTTTTACAGGTAAGATGCAGGATTCAGAATGGAGTTTAAGTATAACTTATTCAGATACAAAATTCCAATACAATTTCACACTCAATACCCATTCGTTTTTACATTCTCCAACGTTGTCTTACCTTTCTTCATTTCCTTTTCCTTCTTGAAAATCTTGCCTGTTTCAGTCATGATATACATGTCCCCCACCTCGCACAGACTGAGGACAGAAACCTTAGGTTTAGCTGCCTCTACAATCAGTCGGAGAGCCTCTGAGAAAGAAAAAAAAAAAAGAGTTGGTAATTATTTATATAATCTTCATTATTACATAATTTGGAAGTTGGCATACAGTGAGCATTAGAGTTTTAGTATGCAGATAGATAGACAGACAGACAGACAGACAGACAGACAGATGGATAGAATAATCTGGCATGTTCCCCCTGTAAACACAAGGAAAATGGCATACAATTTACTCACTATTTTAATAGTCTGAGTAATACAAACCACTTTAACCACTTCTACATTGCAGACAAGAGAGAAATGCTTGGACGACATTCAGGTCACACTACATCACGCCCCCCTATGTTTATCATTGTGGACATTTTTTTCACAATAAAATAGGGGTTTTATATGTTAATGTCTCCACATTTATGTTTCTTACTTAAACAACAGACAGATTTGGCTTATCACACACAGTAACAGCGAGGAAACTTGACTTTTCTACGGTGCAAATGAAAGGGTAAGCATATAAACCAGGCAGCTGCAGCTGCACCTGCCGTCACTGACCCCGTGCGTCTGAAAATGTGTACGTGTGGAATTGTGTGCGCGTGTGTCGCATGTAAACCGCAAGGCGGCGACGGCGGCAACATTTAAGGCAGCTGCACAGGCCGATAACAGTTATTTCATCAGTTCAAGAAGAAGACACAGACTCACGGTTGGCGATGTCACCCCCCATCTTGTACTTGGTGACTACCAGGTCCTCGGCAATGGTCTGCTCCTGTTCGTCGTCGGACATGTTGGCAGTGAAGTTTCTGTTCCGTACAAATACAGTTTCCTGCAGCTTCGCTTCGGCTCTGACCCTTCCGACGGATACCGCTGATGCTGTTGGTGCTGCTGCCCGGCTCTCACTCTCCTCTAAATCCCTCCCAACTTACCCGTCTACGTCACAACTACAGAACCCGCCAAAAGCTAGTGGCATGTGACATACATAATCGTCTCTTTCACCCCACAACAATAATACTAATGCAATTTTACTACATATATTACAATTAACTATATATTATATAATAATAATATTTATTATTACGTATTTTTCTCTTCTCTTTAGAATGTAAATGAGTTAAGTTTTGCATAAACATTAAATTTGGAACAGCCAAAGCTTTACAATGTAAACACATTAAAAATTTAACCTGAAATAATGCATATCAGTGATATTTGTTTATTCCTTTTTATCTGTACCCTCCAGCTCCCATTAATGTTTTTTTCCTTTTCTGAAGCCAATAGGAGGTGTAACTATGATTTTGCCGTAACCAAGCACATTCCCTGCTTATACTACAAATCCTTCCAGTAAATAGGTGTTATATACTGGCTGGCCAATTCTACAGTAACACATATTTAATATGTTCTTTTGGGTTTGACATGTATGGGTTAGCTGAATGAATATCCAGACCATGCTGTTGAAAAAAAAATATATATGTTATACAGTGTTTATATATACATATAAATATATTTATATATATATTAAACCATGTAAACATATTATTATTCATCCATAATTTATAATTAACAGATAAAATGACGAAGTGAAGGTTTGTATTAAAATATTTTTATTAGGTAGAAAAAAACATAAGGTTGTAAAAGTAAAAGGAAACTGCAAACAAATAAAAGTGTTCTCAATAATATGACTGGTTCCGAGTTTCCAGAGTAAACTATAAAAATATATACATAGCTTTTAACCTGCACATGTGTCTTAGTGTCTTCAACGATTACTTCCTTAAGAGTATAAATCCTGATTCTCCAATTCGCAGGCAACAACCACAGCATTATAACGTCTGTGACAAACAGCTTGGCTACAGTCGACATGGTTGATTCCATTTTACTTGGTGTAACTATGATTTTGCTGTAACCCAGCACATTCCCTGCTTATGCTACAAATCTTTCCAGTAAATAGGTGTTGGCTGTGCTGGCTGGCCAATTCTACAGTAACACATATTTAATATGTTCTTTTGGGTTTGACATGTATGGGTTAGCTGAATGAATGTCCAGACCATGCTGTTGGCCTCAACCTCAAAATATTACTGCAAATGCAGCACAACATGCCTTTATATTCCTTTTGATTGTATATCAATACTGTAATTACTAATAAGAATATATATATATGTTATACAGTGTATAACCATAATTTATAGTTAACAGATAAAATGACAAAGTGAAGGTTTGTATTAAAATATTTTTATTAGGTAGAAAAAAACATAAGGTTGTAAAAGTAAAAGGAAACTGCAAACAAATAAAAGTGTTCTCAATAATATGACTGGTTCCGAGTTTCCAGAGTAAACTATAAAAATATATACATAGCTTTTAACCTGCACATGTGTCTTAGTGTCTTCAACGATTACTTCCTTAAGAGTATAAATCCTGATTCTCCAATTCGCAGGCAACAACCACAGCATTATAACGTCTGTGACAAACAGCTTGGCTACAGTCAACATGGTTGATTCCATTTTACTTTCTTTTGCTACACTAAAGGCACTCATGTGGCCTTTTTTTCTTTTTAGTTCCTTCACAAGAAAAAATGTCAAAGTTAAGTCATTTGTCATGTTCTTCATGTTGGCACTGCATTTGGCTTCAGAAAATTTCTGCTGTGCCAGTAGTCTGGGTTATCAAATGATCTGTCCACAGTGTCCGCTTCTCCAATTCTGACCCCAGCTCTCACTTGTACATAGGGGTCATCCCCAGATGCTGATGGAGGTCCATCAACAACACTGTCCATGTTCTGGTAAACCACTGTGTCCCCAGTTGGCACTGCAGCAAGGCTGTCCATGTCCTCGTACTCGTAGGCCTCACCTCCATCCATTCCCTGTATCTTTAACCCTTTTTTGTCTTGAAGAGCTTGTCTCAGCTTTGGTTGTCTATTGGTGTAGTGATAGTCACTGTCCTCCACATATTCATCCTCATCCTCTAGCTGTCCTCCAAACCTTGCAGATGCTCGTGTAGAAAGAGGAAGAGGAGGTTCATATGCAAGGCTGTCATCTTGCTCACTACCTCGGATGTCCATGTATTCGTACTCCACATGGTTGGGGGCGTTCTGATTTGAATTAAATTCGCCCTGGTTCCTCGTCTGAACCTCAGCAGAGACCGTTGGATCACCAGAGCCGGCCTGAGACAATGCGGTGGAACTTTGTTTAGAATTTGTTTTCAGCCACTGACTACTGTTCCTTGGCAACACAGGTGTCTGCTTGTTCATGTACTCATATTCTTCATCATCTGGATCGTCCAGCAGGTTTAATAACTGAGACCTTGTTGATTTTCCTGCACCAGGCCGAGATGAACAGAGCAATGTTTCTGTAAAAAAAACAAGCAAACATGAGTGATAAAGTGATGATATTTTTTTTCTTATATTCCTGTTTGTACAAATTTAAAACATGGGACACTGTGATTACATTTTGGTGCATTTCTTAGTATCAATGATTATTTTACGGTATAAATTGCACAAGCTAAATCATACAAAAAACAGTCTGCTTACAGGAGTAGCAGATACCGGTACACAAGCCTAGAGTGCCCTAAAGCAGCTGCCCATGTGAAAGTAATTACTACTATGACCTACTATAACTTTATTCCTCCTCAAATTGTAAGTATCTATGACTTTGGCAAGTAAACAACAAATCTATTTTGTTTCCTTGCACCTCTGTCACCGTTTATTAATAACGTTAAAGTAATCACCTCTCTCTGGGCTGTCTCCAGGAAGCACGTAACCATTTTGGTCCTCTTCCCCAATGTCTGGGGATGGGGTCTCTGGAGGACCCCCGGACATACTGTCCCTCTGTGACATGTACGCGCTGTCCTCTCTGTTGCGTCTTTTGAGACTTCCGGCCACAAGAAAGTCCTCATTCATCTCCAGGTCCGCAGCTATGCTGCAGGCCTCTGAGCTCTCTGACATGGTGCGCGCTGAGTCTAGTCGAGAGCGCGGCGACCACATGGCCTGAAGGAGACACGGTGAACATAAAATGTATAACCAGAGCGGGACGTGATTTTCTGTGAGGTTTTTAGTACTGCAGAGACTGTGTTCCTTACCTGTGCTGCGCTGTCAAATCCCGGCGTCATGGGCAAATATCCGCCTGCACTAGATGGATTGTGAACCACCTTAAAAATATAAAATCATCAAATATTAATAAAATACTCTTAACTGCTTTGTATGTAAAAGTACATAATGTAGAGCTGTCTGTCCTTTCTTACTCTGAGGGTGTCTGGTCTGGAGAGATGATTGAGGCTTTTGGACTGGGACAGGTAGTATGATCCTGAGGTGATGCTATCATCCACCTGGTCATCGTCCTGGTCCTTCAGCTCAAGGTCCAGATCATCCAGATCTTCCAGATCCACACTTCTGTGGGGGACTTCATCGCCAGCTGCATCATGTTGACTGCAGTCCTCCTGGTGATCAACACTGAGACTGAGTACAGTGCACTGCCTGTACAGTGTGATGATTGCAGCTATAAACTGAAGCCCATGTTGAGAGTCTTACCTTGATCACCAGGTAGCGAGGTGGATCTCTGGCCATTCTGGTGAACTCACTTGCTAGCTCTTTGAAAGTGGGACGTACATTCTCGTCAATCATCCAACCTGCAAATATGGAAGAGATTATCATTATTTTTTATAGGTGTGTATTGAGGTGATAATTATATACTTCCAATTTAAATTATATGGCTATATATATAAATTATATATGTTTGTTATCTATCATTTTGTTCATCAACAAACAAAATGACAAAACACTCACACTTGACCATGACCATGTAAACATCTATGGTACAAATCTGAGGCTGTGACAGGCGCTCGCCCTTTTCCAGGAGATCAGGGACTTCCTGTAGACGCATGTTTGCGTACGGCTCTGCTCCGTAAGACATCATCTCCCATACAGTGACACCTAAAAGTCAAGAACCAATGAATGAGAAACAGAAGCAATTGTCGGTTAATGCTGACTTCCATTGTAGTTCAGAACCTACCGTAACTCCAAACATCACTCTGGTGTGTGTATCTTCTGAACAAGATGCTCTCCAATGCCATCCATTTGATAGGTGTCTAAAGGTGTTAGAGAAGACATGTACTTGTTGGAATATCTCAGTTAATGACACTTCGCTTCATTGATTTGTTTGTATATCTACACTGTAAAACTTACCTTCATCTCATTGCAGAAGTATTTTTTGTCGTCAGGATACAGCAGGTCTGCGATGCCATAGTCGGAAATCTGAACAGTGTAGTTGCTCTTCAGGAGAACATTTCTGGCAGCGAGGTTCCTATGAACCATCCTGTTCTCCTCCAGGTAATACATACCCTGAAGACAAGTAGAAGGATTGGATTTGATAAAATGCAAAACAGACCATGTCAAACATAGTTTTACTGAGCAGAGTACTGTACTTTACCTTTGCTATTTGAACACACCAGTTGAGCAGCCTCTGTGGGCTGAGGTTGTTCCTGCAGTTCTTCACGTGCTCCAGCAGGGAGCCCTGACTGCTGAGCTGCGTGACCAGCTGCAGGCTGGCACCAGGGCAAATACCGAGGACCCTGACAACATTGATGTGGTCCAAACTTCCCATTGCTGTCATGTGCTGCACCGAACAATAAAATCCAAATTTCAGCCAAATGATTAACTGTCTGTGTTCAATTATAACATTGATTTCATTCAGAATTCTTTCACTTTAAAAGGTGAATTGGTTGTTATGCCAGGTATCAATTCAGACATGATGTTGACCAATACAAATGTAATGTACAATAATTTCGAGCCCAATTTCAGCCCTTTACTGTATATGTGAAAGTCACTAGATGCGTGCGTTTGGACATATGCATAAATATTAACAGGCCTATATTGTAATCTAAAAACTTAGTGTTTGGACAACATTAACTGTGACATACACAGAAGGCCAGAATGTTTTTGTGTATTTTTTCACTCACAGCTGTCACTTCATGGAAGGACTGTCGCCCAGTGCGATCATTCACTGTTTTAATGGCCACAGGAAGCTTCACTGTATCACCTTCAGGAATCCAAATACCCTACAAATTTGAGAAAGTAGTCATGAATATCCTGCCCGGGAAATATTATCTTCATATCAGAAACTGCAGTAAAATAGAGTACCTTATGTACTGTCCCAAATACTCCATTACCCAGCAGTTTTATCTTACGCAGCTCTGAGGGTTTCAGGATGCGAGCGTATACTTTTGCTCCCTTCTCTCCAGGCTCCAGAGGCTCAAAACTCTGTGATTCAATAGTGGTATCATTAACAAACGGCACATGGCAGAATTGTGTCGTCTTAGTAACAGACTCATACTGACCTCTCCACTCTCCATGTATCTCCGCATCGCACGCTTGCGGCGAATGGCAATTCCTCTGCGGTACAGGATGGTCAACACAAAGATGGAGAACGAAGCAAAGATGAGGACGATCACTCCCAGAGTGATGGCGGTGGCTTGTTGTCTATGTGAGGAAAAAAGGGGAAGTTGAAAATCTCCAGCTTTTGTTGGGAATGTGTTAGAACATGAGGCGACACGTACCCAGAAATAACCCGTGAAGATTCTATGCAGTCTTTCACTCCTGGGCCATAGCACCTGAATAATGAACACAGAAAATGTCAGCTGAAAGAAGAGGAAATTACCAAGTATACCATGATTTTTGTGATTCCCATGAATGTTTGAATGAAAATTCAAAGCAATGTCTTTTGCATGCATTCAGATTGTGACTGTAGGCCCTGGTAATTGCCCTCTTACCCCTGGGTACAGTTGATGTGGCACGGCTCACAGTGGCCTTGCTTATTGTGGAATTTAAAGATGACGCCCTCTCCTCCCATCACACCCTCAGGACACGAGGAGACACAGTGCGGACCGTCTTGCAAGTGGGCGCACATTAGACATTCATTTGCTCCCTGAAACACAAAACGGCAGAATTTGTTGAGACGCAGACGTACAAAAAAGACGCCACTAGGCGGCAGTACTATCAGCTTTAGAGCTACTACAGCAGGTTGTCAAACTTGAAGAACTTGCTCAGTTTGTGCAGTTGATATGTGAAGTGTGCTCATGTGCGTGTGAAAGAACATACCGGGCCTGTGCAGGTCTCCTTCCCCTTCTGGACCTTACACTCTGGGTGACAGGGCAAACACTCGCCTGATTGTGAAGCAAACTCACGCCTTTCTCTGTAATCATGACAGAAAGTCTTTACTTTTCACGATCACAGAGTAGCTATCTTAAAACAGTGCTTAGCGGCAGCAAACACTATTCAATAGGAACAAAGAGGCTGTCAAATATTCCCAGCAGTGTTTTCACTCTCAGTTATTATCAATTCAACAACATACCTGGAGGTTGGTGTAGACTCACAAAATTCAAGGCTTTTTATCTGTAGTAAATGTTTATCTTAAACTGATGGAGAATGTGTTTGATATCTTTAGTCTCTAGGTTATTGGTGTTCAACTGCTGGCCCAGGAGCCATCTTTTGCACATTGTTCACTACATTTGGCCTCAATTGATAATAATACAATTTTGCCATTGAGAAATTAGGAATTTTTTCGTTTCAACTGAGTAAATGCATTGTTCATTTGAAAATTTGAAAAAAAAAATCTGAATTGTTGCTAAATTTTTTGTATTTATAATTGTAGATTTTATATTTGCAGTCATTATGTCCGTAAATAAATATGTTATATGATCATTTATCTTAATCTGCTTATCATTTAACAGGTTGCTGGGAAAGCCAGTGCCACACAAATCACACTGCACCATTGAGCCTTCCTGTGGATGGTGAGCTCACTGTCCTATTTAGGTCAGGACAGTGCTATGCTAAAAGCAACTCACTGGCAACCTAGTGGATTGGAACCTCAAGCCTTGTAGACCCAATTCTTCCACTTCCTTAACCACTAGGCCACCACTGCTGCCCTATAAATGCTAAATTTACTTTATTTTTACAGAAAACGAACTACTTGAATTTACTTTTTTTTAAGAATATCCACACATTTATCTGGAATACTTTTACTGTGTCTGTATTTCTTTGTAAAATACCCTCTGGTCCTTATTTTTAGGCTTGTACAAACACACACGCTTGTATGAAAAAAAAGTTTTTGCACAATTTTGTGTTATTTATTCTTCAATGTTGAAGGTATTAAATGAGTATGATATACGAAGCTACTCTATGCATGCAACTGATCACTTAACATACTAAGCCTATAATCATAAATGTGTTTTTTTATTTTATTTTTATTTAGATTTAAAAAACTTTGTTAACCCCTTGTGAGAATCCCCCAGGAAATTATGCCTTTGCATTTAACCCATCACCCATAGTGAGCAGGGGGCAGCCAGCTGGGGGCGCAGTGTATGGACGATACCATGCTCAGGGCCAGAAGATTTTTTATATATATACTTTTCTAGAAAGGTTCCCCTCCTTTTTTTAACATTATTAATGCTATTGCTGGTTGTTTTGTGAAAACTGACCCAGTCAGGAACATGCAGTCTGGAACACATGTCCCTCCTCTGCCATACTTCTTACAGGACAGACACTGATCCGGCCCAGGACCCCAGCAGCCCTCAGAGGAACAGAGCGGGTCACAGACATGTCCCTGACTCACTGTGGAAACAAACGTGGTGTTTTATCATCAGTACAACACGAACATGACAGAATTATAACAGTAGCCAACCCCACTCACCACACTGTTCTCTGCGTTGGTTCTCTTTAATTTCAATTAGCCTCTGGCGACGCTGTACCCGCGGGCCACCGCTAAGAATGCGCGTCCAGTTGATGGTGTCGGGATAACACAGGTTTTTGTTTTCAGTGATGTAGATTCCACCATCATTTATCTTCTTCAGTGAGCGTAACCCCAGAGAGGTCACAGACGGGATTTTCATCACCAGAAGTGAGTAACTCCTGCAGAAATAAATACATTTTGTTAGAGAAGAACCTTGTAGCTTCATTTAAGGTTCATATGTTTTCAAGTTGCCATTTACCAAATATACCAAATAGGGGCTTAAGAGTTATCACATAAATCAAACTCCTTGTCATTGTGATTCACACCACTGCACACAACAAAATGTGACCTCTGCATTTAACCCATCACCAAAGTGAACAGTGGGCAGCTATACGCGCCCGGGAAGCAGTCAGTGGTAACGGTGCCATGCTCAGTGGACCTCAGTGGTAAATTGACGGTTGGTGGATTCGAACATGGAACCCTCCGGATCCCAGTCCGGTTCCTTAACTACTAGGCCACCACTGCCCCCACTCTGATTTAGATATTGCTGATGAAATCAACACCAAGCTAAACATTTTGTGAAAAATCATTTAATATTTACACATTTTAACACATCAGGTCAAAAGAAAAAGATTCAAGAGAACCCCGAGGCAGAAACCCATCATATCACCATTTGAAAAACCTCCACCAACTCAAAGAGTGACATGAAAGCGAGAAAATATTGAAGTTGGACAAAGACAGGGAAGAGATTGTCCTTCTTTTATTGTTTTTTACTGTACCTTCGAGATCTTCCTCTAAAAGGTGCAAAAATGCAGAAAAATAAAAAAATGATACAAGACATAAAAACACAATGAGATTCATGACTGTGCTTAGTTAAAAAAAACAAAAACAACTTGATTTAAAAAATGCTAAGTCATTAGGACAAAGGAAAACAAATACCTGAAAAGGTTTCTGCCTTGTATTGTTTGGAGGTTCGAGAAGACTGACAGGTCTGTCATGTTCGCAGGCCACGACTGGATACACAGGAAGTCTGTGAATAATAAACACTGTGTTTACCAGCTCTAACAACAACAAGACAGAAACAAGTTAAAAGACATTTTTACGATTATTACACACACCTGTAATCTCCTGAACTGTGTTGAATATTTTCAGTTTTTCTGGATCAAGTGCTGGCACACCATTGAACTCATCACTTTGCAAAGGGAAAACAAGATTCGAAAAAAAAGTTAATTACATCCAAATACACACAACAATGTGTCCCAAGTGTTGCTATTGGAGTAAGGAACGTGGTTTACCCCATGATTCCAGTCACCAGGAAGTGCAGGCTTCCCTGGATCTTTGTGCAGTTTATAAAACTGTCGATATTAGAGGCGTCAACAGTTTCCCTGCTTGGACCTCCTGTACCTTCACAAACTGCAGAAAAACAATGTCCTGTAAGCCATACGTAGCTCTTAAATTATCCTCTGCTTCCATAATACATTTATATTATAAATACCTTTTGGACACAGGCCTCCACATGGCTCACACTTTTTCATTCCCTTCTTCTCCACTTCCATTTTATCCGGAGGGCAGTTGCTCACACATGAGCTGTCGTCCACCACGAAATTTGCTAAAGAAAAATGTAAAAAGGCCTCAACTGAGTCTATATACCATAAAAGCCAAAACATTACGTTTGTGTCATTTTTGGGTGTTATTGAAACAGTGCATCATGGACGTTTAACCCCTTAAAATGTCATAATATACTGTAAGACTGAGCCAGAGCTACTAGAGTGGTTGCCCTATCACCACTTCATCTCTAACTCAGAAGTCTGAGTGGACCACGTCGGTGTAAGTGGTAGTTTGTAGGGATGTCCAAGATTAACTTTTGTCTACATCCAATATTCCATAATTGTCCAAACATTAATTTCCATTTTCAACATCAACCAATACCAACATGGGCCTTGTTATATTTATTTATATATCTATACAAACCAGTGTATGGTATAAAGAGTCTTCTTCTTCTTCTTTCGGCTTATTCCGTTTTTCAGGGGTTGCCACAGCGAGTCAACAATTTCCATCTCACCCTGTCCTCCGCATCCTCAACTCCAACCACCTCTATGTCCTCCCTCACCACATCCATAAATCTCCTCTTTGGCCTTCCTCTTCGTCTCTTACCTGGTAGCTCCATGTCTAGCATTCCTCTCCCAATATAACCACTGTCCCTCCTTTGAACATGTCCAAACCATCTTAATCTGTCCCTTCTCTGAACATGTCCAAACCATCTTAATCTGGTATGGTATAAAGAGTATGAAATAAATAAACAAGCTGCAATGTCACCATTTGGTGACCTTTGCTAAACATACAACCGTTTATCCCCAGCTGTTTCCAAATAAACATAATTTGGCAAAACAAAATTCTAACAGAGTTTACATAATATGCTATTATGAGGCCATATTGGGATATCCCTAATTATGTGCCATTGTTTAATGTGTTTAAGTGTTTTACCAATGTATGTGAAATGGCTTTTTGGTCAAGTAAAATGCATCATTAACCATTGACTAAAATACATCCTTGAGGTCACTGAAATAATCATAAAAACTCAATAATATAATAAAGTAAATTTAGCAGAGCATCGATGCGGTACATAAACCGTGTTAGTGTAGGGCCACTGTGGGCCACATACTCACTGGGGCACTGATGCACACAGATGGACCCATACTGGTACTTGGCGTTAGGATTGGGCTCTAGTCTAAAAGTCTGCTTGTTGTAGATGAGTGTTTGAGGACACTGTGGTACACAAGAACCAGAGTTGTTGAAGTTCCTGCAAGCCTGCAAAAAAAACCCAGAACCATAATAAAAATTGTGATTGAGCAAATGCCTCTCAATTGGACTATTGGTCTCAGTAGTCATCAAACGGTACTGTGGTCCACATTATGGGTAGCTTAGGGAATTTTGATGTGTGTGTTACCAGTCAGTTGGGAATTATTCTTTCTATAAATTGATACATTTTGAGATATACTTTGTTGTACTCCTGGTACAATAGAGCAGCCAAGATTTTTGGGAGGTTTCATCCAGGTTGTAAAATGTAAAACATTAATCAAAGTGAAGCAGGAGACTCACAAAGCAATCTGTGTCCAGGGGTCCAGTGCAGCCTCCTGCACACTCAATGTGACAACATTCACTGGGGTTCCTACCAAAACATCGGCCATTGCACTGGGGAGCGCACACCGACTTTGTTACTAAAAGAAAGCAGACAGGAAATATATCTTGTAACTGTGTCACAGAGATATTTACATCAAACGAGAAAATGAAAAACTCACATATCTGACAGCGGTCCTTTCCTGGACCCCAACATGGCACATCACCACACTCCTTGTCACATGCCCCTGAAACAAACAATTTGTCAGTGTCAATAAGGCGGTATCTTTGATATCTACGTCCAAAAATTGGATGATGTCTTCAAGAGGGCTACTCTGTGCAGTTGTCCTTTTTGGATAAGATGACCTAGATGACTGAAAACCTACATGGATATATGTGTGTAGAGAATTAGAATTAATATATAACGAGGAAAAATATATTTCCATTATGCAAACATAAAAAATTTTTATATTTGTGGGTTTCGTGTGTTTTAAAGCATTTCATTTGAAAATATCTTATGGGAACACATGCACCTCCAACCCTGGTGCTCTGTTTTTATTTTTCCTCTAAATTGAATCCTGTTCAATTGCAGTCATTGCATTATATGCATTTTTTTTTAAACACCGGATAAATAAGAGAATGAGGCAACTATCACCATGGAACATTAACCAGATCAAGGAAACAATAAAAACCCTTATACTGATAGTAAGTCTTTAGTGAATCACTATAGGCACTTTTTTAATGGAATAAGGAAAGGAATAAGATAAATGTAACACTCCAATCGGTCTAAAGGCGGCGAAGTGTAACATTAGTTCCTGCACTCGTCAGAAGTTGGTTCATTGGAATCAGTTTGGAAATCTGTTAATAAATCCCAGAATCTTTCTGGCCTTATGAATGGTAGCAATTTAGAAATCTCTGAAAAATCACCCTATAAAATTATGACATCTTTAGAACATTTCTCTTTTTTGGGGAATTCAAGTTTATCACTGAACTTACTCGCTGGCCCGTTGTCCTCGATTTCAATAGGAGCAGTTTCTTCTCTGACAATGTCTCGCCAGTTCACCTGTGGCGCGTAGCTCAGGTTCCTGTTTCGCATGAGCTTCACTCCTCCTTTCAAGATTTCTGTGAAAGGAACACACATATGCAGATAGAGAGAGGACAATTAGCGAGGCAAGACCAAACACGCCTGTGACTCACCCTCCCTCACCAGCGGTTTACTACAGCTCCCACAAACGCATGTTACAGTGGCAGTTAGGAGATGAACTTATCACACATTCCAGGGTCTTCACATCATGGAGACAACACACATCTTGTCACTCACAACTGGTATGTCGCAAGTGTCTCTGCACTCGGCTTGGGTGGGTTCCAGATTCATGAGTTTCATCCAACATGAGTCCTTATCTACCCTCCTACGTGTTAAACACACACACACACACACCTGATATTCTCTGTGTACCTGTAAGGTGTGTCAGGCCCAATTCCTCCAGGCCGTACTGGCCCTCCTTCTGGTAGTTGACCATCACGGCCAAAGCGTACTGGCCTTGGTAGAGTGTGGTGCCTCTGATGATGCGTAGCTGGTCCAAAGGAAGGCGGCTGAACTCGTTGATGGCCAGCAGGACGTATCCTGTCACCTCCCTGATGGACTGTAGTGTTAAAAGACGAGATTTTACTCATTGTTCTCCAAACTCAAGAAATCACTGGCATTTTTTTACCAAAAGGACCAAAAGGTACAACCTTGGTCAACAACATAGCTGCACCACTGCAGCTGCACTACTGTAATCAGGAGACTCGTGGAGTAATATGTACATGCATGAAACATGCTTACGTGTGAATCATCTTTGAACAGCTAAGTACCAGCAACCAGACTGTCTCAGATAATGACAAGACAAAACTGGGCATGACTGATACTGATGTGGCAACTGATAAACTCGGACACTAATGGTGAAGAATTGAATTTATTTGTAAAATATGAGTGAAAGTGAGTGTATTGTACCTTATAGTGCACAAAAAAACAAAAAATATACCATTCACTGACAGTGGTTGTTGTTTGTTTTGTTTAACATTTTTCTACATTCTTTCTTATTCATTTCTGTCCCTGTTACACCTTCTGCTACTGCAAAGTAATTTACAATAAATACCTTTAAGATAATATATAAGCCCTCTGGATTACCCCAGGTGCCTGTTGGTTTTGCTCCAGGGATATAACTGGTCAACTGTCTTTTTGTGAAACAGTTACACATACAATCCTATTGAAACAGGTGCAATGATAATGGTAAGAACAGTGTGAGTTATTGCATGTCCCACAAAATAAAAATTGTAACACTTTTCGGGGACATTTTATATTTCTAAGCTTTTTTTTAAACTAGTCAGTTGGAAAAAAATCCTGTTAGTCTCCATGACTGCAGTTGCGATGATTAATAAAGACAATTGAAGACATCTGTCTGTCAGACAGTATCATGGTCTGGCGTAAACAGTGACAAAAGCTTTCTCTTGGATTCTATTTCTTTCCTGTCTGGACTGGTTGCCAGTTCTCACAGACACTAATGCTGTTGTTGGGTATCTGTGACGCCACAGTGTGGGCAAGGCCTCACCTGCAGGAAGGAGAAGTCTCTGGTGTGCTCCATCATGGAAATCTCCAGGTTCCCCATCACAATCTCACAGTCTGTGTACCTGTCCTTCATCAAGTTGAATTGATTCTCAGCCGAACCTGTCGTGCTGAGGCTGTTTTGGGTGCCGTCGCAGAAGGCCACTGTAGAAATAGAATATAAACAATAAACAAAATGAAATATAGAATTAATAAAAAATGAATAAAACTCATTATTTGGCTTTTGGTACTATGACCGCTGATAGAATTTACAAACAATAAAAACGTTCTGAGACCAATACTTGAACTAAAACATTTTGACTGGTCTGCTGCTGTGACCCACCTTAAGTCTGCTTTCCTTCTCTTTTTTCTCTAAGAATGCATTAATTTATTTGAGCTATTTAAGCTCAATCTACTATATTCTGGATAAAAAGGTGACATTATTGTTTTTTATCTGCTTTTATCTGCTTTCTGTACAGTAATCAGGCTAAGCACTAATGTCTTTAGATCATTGAATTAAGTCCAAATATATTTGCAGCCTGGCAGAGACAGGCATTGCAGGAAAAAGCCAGAAGTATAATGATAATAAAAATGAATTATTTAATTTAGACAAGGTTGGCAGGCCGCATTAAGAAGCTCAACGGGTTGCATTTAGCCCCCGGGCCTTATATTGTCCATGCCTGGACTAGCCTTGACTACAGGCATGGGCAACTATTTTGACTCCCGGGTCACAATGGATAGTAAAATTTACCAGGTAGGCCAAGTCAGAAGCATAGAGATTTAGCATCTGTGAGTACTTAGATAAATTGCATAAAAAGAATGAATAAAGGCGAAAAGGCTTGAGCCTTTTCTACACATTGTATTGGAAAAATGCTGGCATTACCAGGAAAAGATAAAGGGGTAATCATAAAATAAATTAGTTGTACACTTTGGACAAGTTTGCCGGCCCGAATTAAAATGCCAAACGGGCCACGTCTGGCCCCTGGGCCTTAGTTTGCCCCAGTGTTTTCTACTACTTACTTGACAGAGCCTAGTGTAGTATATATCAAGACGTGAAGCTATGAAAAATAGTTCAAATAAAATTGTGATCAGCTGCAAAAAGCGCTGAAGAACATTTCTAACCTTTTAACTTTTTCTGTTCAAATGTTTTTTTAGTCTGGCTAATTTGCAGAAAAGATTAGTCTATTTCTATTGCTACTTACTTGACAGAACATACTATTATCAGGACGGGACTAACACTAACTGAGGCCTTGAGATAATTATCAGGATGAGGCCCTTCATATTGTGTCCCAGTCACAGCAAGTGCATGGACAGGTGTCCCTTCAGAAGCCAAAATTTTTTCATCTTTATGTTGAGTGTTAGTCATCATAAAATGAGTGGCTGTTGCTCTGAAGTATTTTCCTACCAATCGCAAAAACTTAAACATATATCAATAGTTTTTTTTAACCATAATATTTACCTTCCTTCTGCTTAAAAGATGGTACAGTAAAATAAGCAAACTATTTTCAATTGCCATCATGTACCGAAGCCCCCCTGGTGGTGATTCCCAGGTCTGCTGCCCCTTTGGCCCATTCTGTCATTCCAGCCTTGATTATAATATACTGTATATCAAAAGTGAAACTATGGAAAATAGTAACAACACAAAATGGAGATAAACCACAGCTACAAGAGCCTTGAGGGACATTTACAATCCCGATAACTCAAAAAACACAATTGTTGTGTTTATTTTTCACACTCCCCATACTTGTAGGTAACAATTGTGGAGAAAATCTGTGAAAATTAATAATGACTAACAAAGAGTCATTTGTGCTTTACTCCACTCCGTGCTTCGGTTCTGCTCATGCAACATCAATGAATGCAGTGTAACAGAATGAAACAAGATGAGGATTGTGTCCAGGGCTCATCCGTCGCTCAGACAAACATAAAAATCCTTGTTGATGATGTGTGGGAGTTTAGGCCTTTAGCGTCACTGCAGAGCTACTTTGTTATTCAAATGTGAAATAGACAAGCAGCAGCAGAGATTTGACCAGCGTTGATGTCACAAACACGTACGTACTCAGACATAGAGAGGAAAGAACTTTTTTGGTGTTTGTCCTTAACTAGTGCAAGTTTTAATTCATTTGTGAATTGAAAACCAATCATCAAATTGATAGGGTATCATCCCTAGAGTTTTATCCTTTGCTTAAGACATGGTAAATCACATTTCTACTCATCTAGTTGTTGCATATTAATGAGAACATGTTTGAGAATAGTGTGATGATGGTTAGGTTCTTGAGTAAAGCAGTAAAATATTGAAGATATAAGGATGAATATACAGGTATAAGGATAAACTGGACTGGTCCACCAACACAGAGGCAATCTACAAGAAGGGTCTGAGCCGGCTTTACTTCCTGGGGGAGCTCAGTTCTTTTCATGTTTGCAATAAGATGCTGCAGATGTTTTATGAGTCTGTTGTTGCTAGCACATTCTTCTATGCTGCAGTGTCCTGGGGTGGGGGCCCTCAAGGCAAAGGATGCCAACAGACTGAACAAACTGGTAAAAAAGGCAGAGTCTGTTGTTGGCTCCAAACTTGTAACCCTGGAGGAGGTGGTGGAAGACAGGATGTTAGCCAAACTGCTGGCAATCATGGACAAGACCTTCCACCCCGTCCACAACACGCTGGACAATCTAAAGAGCAGTTTCAGCAACACACTCCTCCAACCCCGCTGCTTTAAGGAACGTTATAGGAAATCATTCCTACCCTCTGCGATTGGACTCTACAACTCATCCACCTCTGCTAGAGCCACAATCCGACAACTGGACAAAATCTACCTGTTAACTACACCCTAACAACCTACCTGCTAAGTCAAGCCTTGTACTTTTTTTCTTTTATTTTACTTTTATTTTATTGTCTCTAATGTCTAATGTCTCTAATGTTCTGTCTACTATACCGGACTGCTGTAACAACCCAATTATCTATCTATCTATCTATCTATCTATCTATCTATCTATCTATCTATCTATCTATCTGTCTGTCTGTCTGTCTGTCTATCTGTCTGTCTGTCTGTCTGTCTATCTGTCTATCTTTCTATCTATGATATTTTCACAACAGTCTTTCTACAGTCATGGGAATTAAAAAATAATATTAGTAAAGTCTAAAGTAGATCCGCCTTTTTATTAGCTCCTTTAACTAAATGCAAGGCTGATCAATGTTAAGCAAATGTTTTAACTGACTTAATGGAAGATAGCATGTTAATTAATAATAATAGATTTTTTTTTGAGTGATTTTATAGAGTGGTGGTAAGCACGTCTGCCACAGAGAGTCTTGGGTTCCATTTCAAGAGGTACCACATACTAATAATGTCTATAAGTCACTTTGGATGAAATGTCTGATACATAAATGCAATTGATTCTATCCCCAGTCTCACAAATCTTGGCAACATTTCAGCTTTATTTTTTCCTGTGAACAATTGAGGAGGATGAGGAAGTGCGTTACTGCTGAGAAACCAGTACACTCCAGTAGTTTCTTAGATCAGATAAAGAGCCACATGTTTCGTCTGGCTTTGTTTTGGTCGTGTTCTGTGTGGGTAAGTTTGTATTTGTGTGAAGTTTACATAGTTGTGTGTTTGTGTTTTTTTTTTCTTTTCATTCTCTGTTCACATCATCAGGGCATGTTTTCAAACGAATGAAGTAGTAAAACTGTAGTAAAACCACAAACTACACAGAACATGGCGGGGATTGAACCCTAGACCTCAGACATGCAAGGCATGCACTCTACAACTGAGCTACATCTCCCGCCAACGAACACAGACAGAGGTTAGGACAACTTATATATTCAGTCGTAAATGTTCTTGGAAATGCAATAGGTTTTCCTGTGTTTTTGTTTTCTAACTAATCATTCAGTTTGGTGGAAAATAAACCGTAAAGGGTGACGGGTGACAGATCCTGAGATATGTTTTTGATTGTCCTTTGCTGTTATTGTTTACCTTTGTGAAATGATCATTAATTCATCATCTGTAACTGGGTAAAAAAAAAATTTATGTAATTTAAATTATTGTCATTGTGATTGTTTCGACTTATACTCCAGAGCGACGTATAATCCGAAAAATACGGTAATCATTTAGTTTGGTGGAAAATAAACCGTAAAGGGTGACGGGTGACAGATCCTGAGATATGTTTTTGATTGTCCTTTGCTGTTATTGTTTACCTTTGTGAAATGATCATTAATTCATCATCTGTAACTGGGTAAAAAAAAAATTTATGTAATTTAAATTATTGTCATTGTGATTCACCCCACAGCGCATTTAATTTAGCGCCTGGGGAGCAGGGTGTAGGGACGATACCATGCTCAGGGCATCTCAGTGGTAACTTGGCGGTAGAGGGATTCGAACAGGGGACCTTGCAGACCCTAGTCCACTTCCTTAACCACTAGGTCACTGCGAATATAATGTTGGCTATAGCTATAGTGTTAACTAAGATTTATGCCACTGCACTAGTTATTGACTCCTTCGAGCCAGATATATAAGTAGGCCAGTGGCCTAGTCTTCATGACTGCCACCCAAATCACACTGCTATACACCATACTGTGTGCCTTTTTTTTGTGGCTGTGAACGACATGCTATGTATGTAACTTGTTTAAATGTCATTACTATTAATACCTAGGTGTCTGGTAGTCAGCAATAACCAATAAGACCAGTCTGTCCAGATATTTTTGGCTTTGGTAGTTAAAAAAAAAAACTTTAATGAGAGCAACACAGATGAGGTTCAGGGGATTTTCATTGACTTCCTGATCATTCATTTATCCAATCTTTCATTTTGTTCTTAATGTGAGAAAATCTATATTGGTACTGTACACTGTAAAGTACAGCATAGAGTACAGTACAACAGAGAAATGTATGCACTGTCAACTTCTCTTCTTTCTTTTTAAATAAAAAAAATTAATGAGAAAACGTCATCGTAAAAAAAAATAAACATTGCTAAATTTAAATAGGTAAAAGGATTTTTTCTGATTATTGACAAGTCTGTCACTAAGACCCGAGGAATGTGTTGAACCACATTCACAGACAAGTCATTCACAGTGTTTTCTAATTATTAACCTCACAGGTAGGTCTGTGTGCTGCGATAGAAACACAGATAGAGAGAGAGAGAGAGAGCCAAAGAGAAGGACAAAGAGAGAAGGGGGGGTGCCCTCAGTTTGTCCTCCAGCCATAAAATCCTGATAAGAGTTCTTTTAATTGTGTTTTTCAGAGCACCGGGTCCGTTCTTAACTTTAAAACATTAACAGCAAAACACAACTTAATGTGCACGCAGTTTATCTATTTAAATATTTATTTACACTAGTTCAAGATATGCAAAAATGATTACGTTCAATTTGTGATGTACTTAATCAGTCAAAAGGACAAAGTGGTTTAAGTTTAATGTATAATTAGGGATGTTAATTTTGAACAGTCAATAATGTTGCATCTCAGGGTTCAATGGATTTCTTCCCTTCAACGCCAAAAGTCTCACGTAAAATGCACTTTACAAAATATAGATTTAGTTTAGCATGTTATTTATAATCTAAATATATAATCTATATCTACAAATATTGTTAACATATCATTTTGAATAGCTATCAAATGTATTGATCCAGTTCTTGATCAAATCAGGTGAAATAACATTGTTGACACATCCCATGTGCCTAGAATCTGTCGTGGCGCAGATTGATTTTATTACTTTTTTGGTTCAAAGCCAGTGGTTGTGACAATTCTATGTGCACATGGAGGACAACTGGGTTGGAGTTGTCTGACCTAAAACGACCTGATGACAGGCATCATGGCATAGAGATATAACAGGAAATTACAATAAGTCATAAATGGAGTTGCACTTAACGGCGCCTCCTTTGGCGACAAAGATGTCCACTGTAATTTCCCAATGGCAGGACGACTAAGGGACCCAAATATTATCATTATTGTTATTATTACTATTATTATTAGTGAGAGGAACCTGCTGCTCTTGCTGTGTAGGCTCTTAGCCAACCAGGTCCTGAAATCAAAATACTGGATCACGGTCCTCAGGTGGGTCGCAGGAGATGTCTTTATGGGTAGTTCCACCATGTTTCCAGTATGTTGTTGTTTAAAATGGAGTAAAAATGTATTTTAAAAATGGTCATTGATATGAAATAATGACTTATGGGTAATCCAAAACAGATAGGTCAAGGGCAAATGGACTGTCGTGGTTATTTTGAAGACTTTGCCAGATAACCAGAACAACCCAGTGGCCTTATAGAACTCTGTGTACATTAAAGTCATTTCTTTGTTTTCTACAGTTTCCTTAACTAAGGGCCAGTCAACACTCACCACTGACTTGGTCTACAATTGACTTTGACTCATTGAAATCTAACGTGTCTCTGATGTTGTTTCATGAGCTGCTGAAGCGTGACGTTTGGTTTTTTTTTTTATCTTAACTCCACCTTGGTTAAAGCTGATTATCAGTGAGTGATTTGATTTGAACTGCCCTGTTGGGAAATGGTCATAAACACTGCTGCCATCTTTCAGCACGCAATCCCAGTATGTAAAACATGAAGACAAACCGGTAGGAACACATACTGTGTGAGAATGGCAGGCGTCGTCTTCATCTAAGACACACACAAATACGCAAACAATTAGCATTCTACAACAGTGGATGCTGGAGAACACAACAGGCTTAGAGTGGCTTCTCTCTGTCAGGGGAAAACACACAGAGGATGGGCAGGGATGGAATGGGGTGGAAGGTTATAGTGTGTGTGCGTACACACACACACACGATCCCGTACGCACAATGGCTGTCTTTTAAAAATGTGGAAAACAAGTGTGGGGTTGTGTTTGAAGGACTCGCAGTTTATTCTGTGTTTCTGCTCCCTTTTAATGATGTTGATTCTGTCATCAACATTGTAAACTGAAAAACAACAATAACATCAAAATAGAAATCAGTTGACACATGATACTGAGAAAATAAACATAGAAATAAACCAATTAAAAATTTGTGTGTTATAATTCTTTGTTTCTACTCATTCCAGCATATGTATAAAACACTGTTAAGAATCTATTTGTCCCACTATAGAAGACAAAAGAGAGAATTCCTCTGTATCGGTAACATTAAGTAAAGCTATTACTTAATAATAGTATAGTATAAGCAGCCATTTTGATGGACTGTTGACATCAATCAGCTACTGGATTTGTTAATCCAATGTCTGACTTAAAGCACGCCACCACTAGAAAACATCAAAGTCCTATTACGCCCTGAAGAAGCTAGAACTGTATAAAAATTAACTTGAACTATTGCATTTTGCATGTTCATTTTAAGAAGACAAAACATTTCCAACACATTTCGTTTTTAGCCGTAGATGTTTGGAAATGACAGTTTCTTTGGAAACATATTCATTCATTTTTGCTTACTTAAAATTTTTTTTAAGAAAATAGTTGTTTCTTTATTTTATTGAGTATCATCACTTCTCCAAACATGTGTTATGCATAGTATAGTTACAACCTTATCCTGATATGCTTTCTCCCACAAGAAAGTGCAATAGAAGAGACAGATAGATCGATTGTAGTACTCTAGAGTACAATATACATGCTGTAGGTACGGTAGTTGATGAGGCTTCAAGGTTTCTGCAATAAAAAGCAAATAAAAAGGTCTTCCTGCTTATTCCACCAGGCAGTATTCCAACACAGTGATACTCAAATTGCATGTTTTGAATGGTGAGAAGAACTTGGAGCAATACCATGAGCCCACAGGGATGTACTGTGGTGACCCAGTGATCCACTGGAAGTTAGGCTGGACCACTAACCCATTTACTACAGTGTGTAAATTGTTATTTTCCCAACTCTTCAGTTTGTCTGCAACAACTACTGTCCAAGGACTCTCGGCTAAAATCATACTATTGTCCCAGGTACTATAAAATTGTAACCTATCACATGACACAAACACAACACAGATCAAGTTCATTTGTGATTTTCACTCGTCTGTTACCAAGGCTTCTACAAAGGAAAGGAAGAGAGAGACAGAGAAAGCCAACAATGGAGGGAGGAGGAGATAAACAAGCGGCACAAAACAGTTGAGGCAATGAGTGAAGTAAACAGAAACCTGGCACAGAATGGACAGAGATTACTGCATACCTCACAGGTGAACACACACACACACAAACACACTCACATACACAGACTACACATAAACCTTTTTTAAACCTGAGTATTTATTTTTACCTTTTTGTAAAAACCACTTCTTCCTCCCCAAACCTTATTAAATTCTTTCCATTTTTGAAGAGTTAATGTGTAGCTTAGCCCCATGTTCTGACAGCACCAATACTGGAAAAACATCAGTTATTAGTCACACCTAGGGTGACAAATTATCTACCTAAGGAGAACAATCTCAAAATAAGAGAATTCTATTGCCAAAATCAAATGCTTCCATTACCATTATTATTCCATACATGAATGAAAATCATTATTTTGGCTTCCATAGTAACAGATGTGATCATTCACAATAATAAAATGTATAAAAAATTACCTATAAATAAACTAAAAATAAAAGTTCGATTCTGGTAACATAGAAAAAGTCATTCTTATAATATAATATATTAAATTAAATGTGAGTATTAAATTGGATCTAACAGCAGCATTTGTTTTAACCATTTAACAACAGGCTGCCCGTGACAAGCACCAAATTTGTGGTTTCAACTCTGCAACGTTTCAATTTCAATGTTTTTATGCTAAACATCATTGTGTTTAATGCCAGTTTTCCTACAGATATAAAAAATCAACTCAATATATCAATATTGCAATAACTAAATTGTTTCCAATGTATTGATATATATGTTTTATTGCCAGATTCTGGTCAATATGCACCTATAAAGCATGCAGTGTTGACACAACATACCAACATATTTTTTTAAGAATAGTTTCAACCAGGCCTTCAATTTGGCCCAAAGGCAATGTCTCTGTCTTGGGTGTGAGGCTACACCTCCTGGGGGAGTTTGAATCCCAGTTAGGGCAGTTGACTTCCAGTGGGCTCACAACCTGCAGGAAGGTACGGTACTGTGCAATGTGATTTGGGTGGCAGTTGTGGAGACTGTTGTCCCTGCGAACCCATAACGGACGAAGTGGATGAAAATGGATGGAAGGATAGAAGTTTGAAACACTTCTTCCTCATGTATCATTGAGTTGTGAACGTTTCAGCAGCACAGTCAACAATCCATCCATATTATATACAGTATATTACATTTGGCTCTTGCCCTTTGTTTTACTGTGAGGTTGGTGTTCCCTGTGTTATATGTCTCACCATTCCTTCAACAATCACAGGCAACATTTATACAGAGCAACTTATAATTATATTTATATATTTGGCAAATGATCTTTTGTTATACTGCCTAGGCATGTATATACATTATCAAGTTTTTATTTCACAATACTGCAATACATTGGGTATTAATTTTTTTTACATAATAACTGACCTCTGGCCAATTTATGGCTTTATGGCCTATATTGAGAAGTATTTGCTTTTACTTCTGATAATGTAGATAAAGGTTAGAAAAAAATAACAATCCACTATCTGTGTACACACAGATAGTGGATTGTTATTTTTTTTCTATTCCCTTTATGTGACTTTCTGCCATATAATTTAAAGAATGAAAAGTGACTCAGAGATTGTCAAACAACAACAAAGTCTCTCAAAAACAGGCAGACAACACTATTTATATGGAATTGCACCTGAGCAGAAAAATGAGAAAAACATGACAAAACAACCTTCACCTATAGCAATCCAACCATCACCTGATGCCATGAACAAACACTATTACAACTCACTGTGTGTGTGTGCATGTGTTTACGTGTTCAGTACCAAGACCAGAGTTTCTGTCATCGGAGAATCATCTCAAAACCACAGTTTGTATTTTGATGTGGTTTCCTCAGAGTTACATGTGACTTTCTGGCAGGTGACGCTCACAAGAAGGAGGAGGTTCAAAGCTCACTGTATTTCAAAGATACTTTAATCACAACAGCATGTGTCACTGGCGCGTCATCGTCATTAAAGCAATTACCCTGGACAAAGATATCAGTAAGGTTGATTAGTGTCTTGAAAATACGATAAAAATGGAATTATAAAATAAATTGATCTTTAACCTGTTGCCCATTAAATAACAGATTATATTAATTAATAATATAATCTTATATTTTACAGAATTTTCTGAAAATTGTACTTTCAACATTTAGAAAAAAATCATTGTTTTCTTGATTGTTTTCATTCTTTTTGATTTTCTCAATTAACAACACTAATGAAAACAGAGATTTAACTTTAAAAACACAACATCCACCCATTCCATAGTTAATTATCGTGAGGTTTGATCCAGGTTATCATACAACAGGTAGAATGTTGAGCAACCCTGTCACAAACCTTCAAACAACTGAGACAAACAGCGCACAGTACACGCACTTTGTGGGATAGGTGCAGGTGAGTCACAGCAAACAAGCTCTGATGCATGAGGAACAGGTTCTAGGGATAGGACAGGTGTTCTCCAACAGAACAGCAGCTACGTTGTGTGTCTGGTTGTGTTTGTGTGTCAGCCATCTTGGTCTAGGGTCCAGTCCAGTTTTCCAGGCCCAGATTATTTAACTCCAATAACAGTAATTGTCACCAGCCCCTCATTTCTAAATCTGATGTGTAAATATAAAAGTGTGTGAATAAACGATAAGAGTTGGTCACGTGACATTAATCAATTAGAAGAGTGTGAATAAAGATTTATAACTGGCCATGTGATTGTACGTTAATTAAGTTAAAAATAATTTGAAAAAAAAAGGAGTCAAACAGTGTGTGTCCCACCTCCTTGTGTCTGAGCGATGCAGTGCTGAAGAACACACACCAGAAGTACACTCAGCACCTGCTGCATCTTCGTCGTCGTCACAGTCATCCGCACAGTCTTCACTTCAATCAAATAATCAGTCCTGCGCTATCGGCGCCTCAATCACGCCGATAAGTCGCCATATTGACGAATTAATTAATCCTTCAAAATAGTAGTCAGAGAGTCTTAAGAAAAAAAATCGGTATTTCTGTCCGGATGTCCCCGGTACACTTCCCTTTTGTTGATAATGTAATAACGAAGCGTTAAATCCCAGTTTCAGTAAAGCTCTTGTTGCTGTTTCCTTCTCGGAGTCTGAACTCAGCTCTAACCAGACAGACCGCCCGCTGTGAGTGTGACACTGCACTGATTGGAGCGTCGAGCTCAACCAATCAGCGGCTGGAGCGACTTTTGCATTAGCTGTGATTTCACCGCCAGTGTATTCACTGCACTCCGATACTGTACTGTCCTGTACTGTACACCAAGACGATACATTACGCTATATGACTATGTACGCTATAGCACGCCATACTAGGGGATCCCACGTAATAAATGATAAATTAACTACTAACTAAGCTACATACTAAACTACACCGACTTACTTAAGCTTATGGGACACTGTACTATATCGTACAGTACTAAACGATACTATACTTTGCTACATAATATTCCGCTATGTATGCATGCTATAGTATGTATGGTGTATATATAAATATACAGTAGATATACATATATATGTATATACTATAAAGTACTACTCTAAACACCATACTATACCATGCTTTATTTTTGGATAATATACCATACCATACCTTAACCTACCATACTATAACATACCATACTAAACTATACCATACTATGTTACATAATAATGTTCCACTATAGCATGCTATGCTATACTACATAATGCTTTACATTAAAATACCATTCTAAACTATACCACACTACACTACGCGATATTAAATTATCCTATACCATACTATACTATACTATCCAATGCTGCATGTTATGATATAGCATGCTTTGCTATAGTATTGTATACTTTACAATAAAATATCATGTTTAACCAACACTATACTACACAATACTATACTATGCTATACTATGCTATAGTATATAATACTTTTATATACTATGTCAAACTATTCCACATTGCTGTTCTATATAATAGTTTACATTTCAATACCAGGCTAAACTATCCCACACTATAATACACTATAATATTATACCATAATATTTCATACCACACTATACAATGCTCCATAACGAACTGCTCTAGCATGCTATGCTATACTATAAAATAATAAAATATCATGCTTAACTATTGCACATTGTACTACACAATATCAATCTATAATGTATTATATCAACCATACAATGCTACACAATGAAATACCTTGCTAAACTATCTTACACTATACTACACTATGCTATGCTATATTATACATAACATTTGTTAAGTATACTGTGCTGTGTACAGTATAAATAAAAATGTATAAAGGAACAATCTCTACATATTGAGTAATAATTCAGGAGAAATCATCAGGGCTCATATTAAAACTGCCACGTGGTTGGTTCATGTGTGCATTCCAACTCATCTCACAGTTGGAAGAGATGAGTCATATCCTCTGCCCACTCGTCATTAAGGAACATGCAACCAAAAAACTACATTTAAAAAAATAAACATGATATTTTTTTCTGTTGAGCACATTTTAACTTTTAACTATGGTTTCAGCAACACGACTTTGACCTGTACCTCTCCATTTTTGCTGATGCTGAATATGTGTTTTTTATTGCTGCATGATTTTACAGCTGTACTTGGGACTTAGTTGGAAATCAGTTCAACTGAAACACAAGGTCAAGTCTTGGAACAAGGTGTCTTGAACTGCACAACAACATTTTTTTTCTTGTTCCAGTTTCAGGTTTGGTAAGAAACTCAAATCCGTTGTCATCTTGTCTTTTTGGCGCTTGGGCTCCGTGCTGAGTGTCAGATGGGGCCAGACAAACAGCTCTGACAGAACCGGCTCTGCCTGTAGCTCCAGTGTGAACACACACGTGGAGGAAAGGGTCTTTTAATTCCACAGAAGTAATGGAACCAACTCCAAGTTTCCCTGTGAAATCAATGAAGGGTGCTCAATACTGTGGGTTAATATTCCACCTCTACAAGGAAGTCTTTCAAATTATCAGATGTATGTCCTTGTGCTTCTTACTGAAACGATCCAGTGAAGAAAAACACAAGGAAACAGGATTGTTTTTTTATATATTTTTATTTGTCCTGTTACTCCTAATCTAAATACAGCGAATATGTGTCCAGCAGCCAAGTCAAATAAATGAAGAAAAAACTACTGTTTAATTTGTACCATTAACGATTTTAATGTTCTTAATAAAAACCTAGCACCAGGTTAATATAATGTGATATTGAGATTGATACATATTTTATGATTATTCTTTGTTGATTCTATGTTTTTTTACTGTGACATTATGACACATTCATAAAGATCTCGTTCATATATTATGAGATACAGATCTCATAAACAAAAGTGAAAACAAATTCCATGAGCCTTTAACTGCTTCAATAAAGCGAAACCATATTAACCTCCTCCCAAACATTAAGGTAAGGAATATTGCACTTACCGCATAATTATTGTTAAGAAGCGCTGGTTATATAGGTTATAACTAAATGCTGCCCCCTGCAGCCAGAGCGTCTGTCACGACAGCTAAGCGTGTCCCCAATGTTTTAATATGATTAACATATAAAGAAGTCGAGTGGTGAAAATGCTTCGATAATAAATCATACTTTTTCCTTTTTATATATTGTAGTAAGACCTAAGAGGGGAGGTAAGAAAAATCTTTAGCGCTTTGAAAGAATATGGGATTTCTTTTACAATATTATAATGATATTATAATATTATTTACTTTACTTGCAATCCAAGTAAAGTAAATAAGTAAATATAAAAACCTAATAAAAACCTGGTGAAGCATGCAATGCTGTACAGTAGTGTAGTGCAGTGCTTCAATCTATGAAAATACATTTACAATGATGGTCTGAAGTTTAGATCATTAAATAATAAATTCATGTTTTCTGATGAACATGGGTTACAGCGGTAAAGGAAGCAAAATCAGGTCTGCAAGGCTCTAGGTTTGAATCCGTCAACACATTCCAGTGTGTTCACCACCCACAATAGGCTCATAATATGGAGCAGTATGAGCAACTGAAAAGTGGATGAAGATGAATAAATGAATAAACATGCATCATCAGCACGTTTTCAACCCAGCAGTCAATCAACACTGGTCTCTATGAACGAGAAAACTGTATTGGGTGAAAGTCTTCCTTGAAATATGTCCACATTCATCCAGAACGGTGTTTACTAGTGAGTCCATCCAACGTGACAATATTTCAGCTTTGGCTTTTGGAACCAGGTCAGGAGCAGAGAGATTGAGCATTTGTGTGAACTAAGACAAATGACATGCAAAAGTATGGCTTAAATATTAGAGCCCTGTGCCTTTTTCTGCACGATCAGTAGGTTAAATGATGGCATTGAAGGGAAAAGGCAAAGGTACAATGATAATATAAATTGATACTTTAAATTGGGGGCAGCAGAGGTTGCCTAGTGGTTAAGGTTCAGGTTTGACTCTACCAGTTGCCAGGTTGCTATTGAGGTCTGATCATGGCACGGTCCCGACACACATACATTCAACATCCACAGTTTGGCTCACATTATGGTGCAGTGTGATTTGGGTGGCAATTGTGAAGAATATTGCCCCTAAGACATAATAACAGTAATAAGAGTTAAATAAATTACTATAAAAGTTCAGCCAGATTCAAAGGCTCAACGGTCCACATACGGCCCCCAGACCTTAGTTTGTCCAGATCCGCTCTTGTGC
Organism: Paraplagusia blochii; assembly: GCA_016785265.1. Classification (NCBI taxonomy): domain Eukaryota; kingdom Metazoa; phylum Chordata; class Actinopteri; order Pleuronectiformes; family Cynoglossidae; genus Paraplagusia; species Paraplagusia blochii. The sequence goes on from JAFBJS010001801.1 coordinate 113,437, forward strand.
AATGAAACAATCAAAATAAATTTGGATTTTGAAACAAAAACTTTGCACCTGCTGCACCCACTGTATGGAGTTCTGTCTGTGTGTGTTTGAAGCCACCACATCTTCATTCTGTTGGAATGTGACCAATCAATATCATTGACCTGACCAAAGCTCCAGCTTTATATAAACACACAAAAATTGACAACACAAGTCATAGAGAAAATGAGTTTATTTGTAATACAGCAGGATTTTGTTTGTCATCCAACAATGTCACATACAGATAGATGTTTCCATGCATTCAGTACTGAGCCTAATCATTTTTTTTTAATCTCACTTGTGTAAATTTAAAGTATTGACACGACCACCGGAGGTTTAAGGGGATTTCACATTGATCACCATTGTTTTACACTGACAGTCAACATCAAAGTTTCTCTACACTCTTTAACAAATCATAAGATTTCAAATATCCGTTTTGTCAATGTGTAAAGTAAACAACCAACCTGATCATCTTTCCTGTGGTGCAGAAGCATCCTGAATGCTTTAGAGAAACACAACTCCGCAAGCGGTAACAGGTATTTGATAAATAACCTAACTGAAACGAACTAGGGGATTGACGGTCATGACATAATATAAGGCCACAAAACCCAGATTAAACTCGCTGTTGAATATAAATAACACATTTATAGTATGATGAAGTACTGTACTGAGTAGCAATACCAATGTATGGCACACAGAAATCATTTCAGTGACAAAGATCTGGTTTCTGCTGGTATCAGAAGCAATGCGGGAACTCCTCCTGTCCAGAGGTGAGTTGGAGACAAGCGGGTGAATCTGCTGAAAAACTACAACCCCCACAAACTCATTGGCTGACCCTGCTTTTTTTCCTTACACAAATACACGGAGAACAACAGAACTCACATGTCAAATAAATATCAGTTCAGTGACTTAAGAGTTTCATTCACAATATTAACATTCAGTAACACAGAGTGACAGACGGACGGCACAAGGACCTAGAATAGGACACAAAAAATACACAGAACAGAAGTGATGTGGATGATGTAAGCGTGCATGATGTCAGAGTAGCAGCTTGAGGTTGATTTACAGGCTGACCATAAACGTGTCAGTGCTGATGTCAGGACTGTGATCATCATGTAGCTAGAAAAATAAAGAGGAGAATACAGCTGTGTCAGTGGTTTCTACCATGTTGCATTTATGTCAGGCTGGTTAAAATATGTGTTTTAAAATACTCAAAAGACAGTTTTAAGGAGAAGGCTGCCGTCCATTTACAAGTTAGGGTTCAAAATGAGACAGTGGGATGATTATGTTGTTGGTGATGAATGTCTCAGTTACAAGAACACTGTAGTTTGAGAGTCACAGTAACACAGTTGCCGACGATAAGAGACAAGTGTTGATAGGATTGTTCTTAAACACGGCTCTGTTAAAATGAAAAAAAAAACAAGAAAAAACACACATACGATACAGAGCGTCTGACAGAATGTGTTCTCAGAATGACAGCAAAAAAAAACAAAACTAAAAATCACATCAACTGTCAACTCAGTGGAGTCATGTACCTTCTTAAATTGTGGCACCTATGGACCAGAGGTGGAAAGAGTAAAAGCAGATGCTATTTTATGACCTTAAAATGATTAGTTGCTGTGTGTGCGTAGTGGTTAAATAGGATATACTGTATATAGGAATCTGTTTGCAGTACTATGATAAACTCTACCAGATGTAAATAAAATCAAAAAACCTCTAACCCTGAATCTTGCTTTGCACCTATCAAACCGGAACCTCTGCCTTAACCCACAGTCTCACTCTGAAGAAACAAAAAGAAGGAATGGTGGATGGGCGTGGCAGCCAGCGGCTTTTTTCCACTTCATTTATTTCTTGTTCTTGAGTTGATTGGCCAGCCAATCAAGACCTTCATACAGGCCGTCGCCACTGGTGGCACAGGTGGCCTGGATGTACCAGTTGCGATGACGCAGAGAGTGTAAACCCAACTTGTCTGTGATCTCTGCAGCGTTCATGGCGTTCGGTAAATCCTGTCAAAAGTCAGTGGACAGAGAGTCATTGGTTTGGTCATAAAAAGACGGTTAATCTTTACTTATGTTAAATAGTTCAATAATGAATTCATAATTAAATAACTAGTGATGTACCATTATAAATATTCTTGGCCAAAAATTAAAACACCAAAAAATGTGTGTGTGTGTATATATATATGTATATACATATATGTGTGTGTGTATATATACATATATATATATATATATAAATTGTATTTATTTGTTCCTTACTTTGTAATATACAGAAGCTTTATGTCACGAGTTGCCAACCAGCCAAGAGGCTAAGAGCCACAATTTTTTGTGCACACTTCTCATCAGTGCAAATGAGTTTTTCCTTTGCATTTTTTACAGTTTTATATGGCATCTCTGTAAGTAACATCATGAATAAGGGTAGTAGTATTGGATTTAATCGTTTTACCAGGGAATTGATACGTAATTAAACTCCCTAAAATTCCCTTTTTAAGTTAAAATGATTCTTTTTTACTTTCACAATATTGAAATATGTAAAGGTTTAAAATTGACAAATGATCTTTGGTTATGTGACAAATGAAACACTGAGAGAGTAGCAACTGCAAGTCAGTGGGAATATTAACAGTAGCACAGATTACATGTGACACTCTCTGTAGCCTAGCAACATGCTACCCACAATGCATTCACTAAACTGGATGTCTCTGCATTATTAGCTATTAGACTTTTCAGACCTCAAAAACCTAAACTCAAATACGATATGGATTTGTTTAATGAACTAAAAATGAGCATTTTTAAATGAGTTTAATGTTTGTGCAGAGAGATTCTTCACCTGTTTGTTAGCAAACACCAGCAGGACTGCATCCCTCAGCTCGTCCTCGGCCAGCATCCTCATCAGCTCCTCTCGTGCCTCATTCACACGCTCTCTGTCGTTGCTGTCCACCACAAAGATTAGACCTGTCGTAATGAGATCACGATGAACAAAATGTCTTGTCTCTGTGAACATATTTGTCTTTGGTTTACTCATAAACAACTGATTAACTCTTCTCACCCTGTGTGTTTTGAAAATAGTGTCTCCACAGAGGGCGGATTTTGTCCTGCCCACCTACGTCCCACACGGTGAAGCTGATGTTCTTGTACTCCACTGTCTCCACGTTAAATCCTAGACACACAAGCAACATCACAGCATGAACGGAAAAAAGGGAAAGTAGACTCCTTGACATTATGATATGCACCACTGCACACAACAAAATGTCACCCCTGTATTTAACCCATCACCAAAGTGGGAAGTGGGCAGCTTTAAGCGCCCGGGTAGCAGTGAGTGGGGATGGTGCCATGCTCAGTGCACCTCAGTGGTAAATAGCCAGTTGGTGGATTCGAACCTGGAACCCTCCGCACCCCACTAAGGCATCAGTGACACTGACATTCGTCCATACCATGAACTTACCAATGGTTGGGATTGTGGTGACAATTTCACCCAGCTTCAGTTTATAGAGGATCGTTGTTTTTCCTGCGGCATCCAGCCCCACCATCAGGATCCTCATCTCCTTCTTCCCAATGAGGCTTTTCAGTAAATTCCCAAAAATATTTCCCATGATTGAGATCCTTCAGCTTCAGCAGTGTTGGAGGACAGAGGTCTCAGTGGGTGAACAGAGGCGAGTCCTTAGAGAAAAGCTGGAGGAAATAGTTCAATAATGCGTTAATACATAGTTACTGAATGATAAACTAAACAGTTCGAATGCCATTAAATGAAACACAGGAAAAAAAAAACATTTTTGTTTTTACACTGTAAGAAATCTTCTTCCTCAGCAACACAAATTGAGTTGGTTATAACTTTCTTTGATCAAAGCCACTTCATTCATATGGTCATTTGGCTTAAATGAAAATACATTGGGACACAAAAAATTCACTACAACTACAAACTCTTCAACTGTAAGTTGTGGTGCCAGTTTTAATTACGATAATTTACTGTATGTGGACAATGGGATTATTCCATTACCATGTTGACAGGACAAAATTGCTACCTAAAAGTCCACGTAAAAACCTTTTGGGTAAAGGAGCAATAACTCATTCATACATCTTCATCCCCTAATCCGGGTCAGAAATTTAACTGGAGCCTAACTAGAAGTTATGTGGGTCTGGACGGTGCCTATTTAAGATGGTGAGGTCCTTGAGTGAGCAGTAAACTGAAGATAGGTATAAGCATCCAAAATGGGAGTAAAAAACAACATTTGCAATGGTTAGGACTTGCCACTTCTCTTCCCCAGATTTTTGCATTTCATTGCTTTTTTAGAACATGTCCCAACTATTTCATACTTCTAGGTTGACGGCAATACACTAGCAGATAAATTTCTCCGTAATGGTCTAGGTTTTGCTATACAACAAAACAGGCCTCAACTCTTCATGGAGTTTTTAAATACACGCTAACTGCCTCGAGTCGTTACAACAGAGAGAGTGAATGGGTTCGTGCCATGACTTCAGGCTGCAACACAATCTGTGCAGTTTTTTTTCCTTTAAATGTTTAACTGTAACAATGCCAATCCCTTTGAAACAACAGCAGAAACGCCCCACATACCATGCCGGCATCATGTTCAGACTCTGGTTCAAGACAAAGACAAAATACTGTACATTGAATTTATCCAACAATCCAAACTGGGAATTTATTTTCATTTAATATATTTACCCTATGTATGTATGCGTGTATCTATCTATCTATCTATCTATCTATCTATCTATCTATCTATCTATCTATCTATCTATCTATCTATCACGTTTCTATCCTGTTAGTGTTACTAGTCTGTTGTATTTAGGTTTAAGAGATTTCCAATGAGTATACGTTTTGCAGTATTTTTAGGTGGTAGAAAGCCTATTCCTTGCAATCCTGGGCTGAAAGATAATGTTTCCTAGCTACAACATTTGTACATGCTTATGTTCACAACTAAATGTGAGTTCCAATAATTAGTTGATAATGATAAACATAACATTTGTCAGTAAGTTACTCACTCAAATGTTGTATTTTAGAGTAAAATCACCGTTTTAGACATGGTATATTACCTTTCTTGTATCTACGACCTACAGAATAGAAGTTTAGCTTTATTGTGTAAAAAAGGTCTAATCCCATCACATGGTAGGAGGTATTTATGCGATACTTGATAATATTGTAATCTGTCCCATCTCAACGGACACGAACGTCAGCCCTGTCCATGGTGCTGAAGAGAAAGAAGACGCTGCCAACTCCTGAGTCCAGCTCCTTTCAACACCCATCGATCTAGCGAGGTATGCTCCCTCTCAAGTGTGAAGGTAATCAACCAAGAGGGCCTCGGAATGCCGGTTTAGAATGCTCAATCGCCCCTGTTGACTTACGTTAGCTGCGGCTGCTACCGTAGGTAAAACGACTCCGCTAACCTGCCATAATTAGCTGCATCAGCCAGGCGCTTTTCAAAATAATATTAGTCACACTTTTATCTCGTAAAAAGTCCCTTTAAAACCCTTTGAAAATATATTTTGCAAAATAGTATTTTCAAGATGTGAAAACGACGAGAAATAACGGTGGCTAGCGCAGAGCATCCACCCCGTACATCCATCCACCGTCCACGGGCAGTCTACTTCCACAGAACACCGGCCGCCGTCGCATCAGTCCGGCGACATTAGGTGCACACTAACCGTCAAGTGTAAAAACACAGCAGGGTTTTATTGACTGCTGGCAGAATGTGTTAATATACAGGTTTGGTTTAATGTCCATGTCCTCACTTACCTTAGCCGAGTAGTCCTCTACTGAATGTCTCACGATATTTTCTGGGGTACAACTCAGCACTTAATGGAATCTCGCGATAGTAGACGTCCAACGCTAGCCCTCTCTGTGATAGTAGGTGGAATGAATGCCATTAGATTGCTGTTTATTACTGTGGGTTCATATGTCGTCATCTCGTCCTGCTGGTGCTAAGCCATTAAAAATATTTTTCTCTACTCTGTTGTTATTTATATTATAAAGTTTTATTTTCAATATACCATTTAACTAAGTGATAGCATTTTCAACTTCAATTTTTATTTGTTTAAAGTGGCAAATCATAACAATTGTTATCCCAAGGCACTTCACAGAACAATCATGCATGGAAATAACAATATGCAATACAAGGAAGAAATACCCCCTATTAGACCCTAACAATTGCTGAGGAACGACCCCTAAAAGAAAAAACATTTTGCTTTGATATTTTGCTTTAATACCTACCAGACACAAATCTCTTACTTTACGGGTAGCAACTTTACTCGTGGCTACACATAGCTCAATCCAGTTTGAATACTGAGTCCATGGGTTAAATCAATAGATTTAAGAGAGGTTCCTAAAACTGCTTGTTTGCCTGAAAGCAGTTTTGATTGATTCACGATGATAAATATACTGCTTATATAGTATGCTCAATTTCCATTAACACATTTTTTGTAAAACGAGTACTTTCCACATTGGCTATGAACATAATTTCCCAAAATAACATTTTCTAAAATAAGTACCCCAAAGAGTTAAAGTTACATATTTGATATTTGAATTTCTGGCAAAAATCATGAAACACGGCTTTTGAATTATCTGAAGTCACTCACTATATAATAAAACCATATATACAGTATTTATATATATATATACAGTATATATGATTATATTATATAGTGAGTGACTGTCACTTTAACATATTAAGAAAACATTTTTTCTTTATATATGTATATATGTGTGTATATATATAGTCGATAGAAAAAAAATATTTTAAAAGTAGATACAGATATGGGTAAAATGCGTACAATTTGAATATGTAAGACCTGAACCAGGGGCGTAGCCAGACCCTTTAAAATGGGTGGGCCCTGAAAAAGTTAGGGTGGGCCAAACCCCAAGGTATTATAGCTCAGCTCTCTCATTGGATTGGGTGGGCCTGACAGACAAGTGGCTGGGCCCAGGATACATACATATACATGCAAATACAATCATACTTGCACATACATTGTGTAGCATAGAGAGTATACAGTACACTCATATACAATAACATATACTTCGTATAAATAAACATGCTTTATAAAATAGAGTACCAGTTGTCCCAGATTCTATGTTTACACAAAACTATGTAGGTTTATTTCCACGTGAAACAATTCTACACGAATTATCTGACAGAAGAGAAAACCCTACAGTAAATTGATGCATTTAGCATACGCTTTCATCCAGTGACTTTAACAGGGAAGAAAACGTGCAAAATTGCCAATAAAACTAAAGTTCTCCATGTTGGCCCACTTCGAACACGTATTTGACATCCTTTCAGTATATGATCACACAGATTAGAGAGCCAAGTCGTGTGTTGGATGGAGAGGACCAGTACTGACGTGGCTTTCTCAGTCAGGACGCGAGTTTTGCTTCTGCAGTCTGGAAAATTGCCGTCAACAGCGTCCTCCAGCGGTCTTCTTCCTATAAATCCAGCGCTTCCGCTTTGCCTCTTGGCCTGATGGGATGCTGCTGGCAGAATGTGTAAGGCGGGCTCTTCGTGGAGACCCAGGTGCTGGGACAACGTCCACAGGCTGCTAGGTCTTATCGCTGCAGCGTTATAACACATCAGCATTAGCTGCTGCTGAGCCACATCGACCAGAAGAATCGACCGCTCTCTCTTCTTTTTTCGTGCCTCTCCGTGTGCCAAACACACTCGCACAGGCGGAAGTTGTTGCTGAGACTCATCTGGTGTTGCCACAAGTTCACCATGAAGACCAGCATTTTTCTGCTGCTGCTGATCTCTGCATTTACCTGTGGACTCGCACAGGAGGAAGATGAGGTGGAGGAGCTGTTGGTGGAGACACTGGTGAGTTTAGACACACGAGTGGAACACAGTAGCGACAAGCAACGGTAAATCTGTGAGAACTGTCTCTCTGCTCCTGATCCAAGGTGAAACCCGAAACTTGCTCCGTACTTTCCTCCATGGGAGACACGCTGCAGATCCACTACACGGTGAGAACACAACAACGCCGTTCTTTGATTCAGCTGAGGATAAATGGATGTGATGTGAGCTAGGGACCATGGAGTAGCCGATGTGGGACACGATGAGAAGGTGGAGGTGAATAATATTGTGATAAGTGGACGGGAGTGGGGTTAAAAATGTCTGTGGGGTGATTTCACGTACATACAGATGTTTCAGTGTGCGTGTACGCGCACACATGCGTGTCGCCGCCACTGCTTCTACGGGGCGGCGCAACACGTCAGCAGTAAAGGGCTCAGTCCGTATGTTAGTGAACTGAAGCTGCTCCTCATCCAGAGCTCTTCCTCAGACCAGCTTTTCTCTCAGTTATCAATTACAGTTATCGTTAAGGTATTTATGTAGACTATCAAACTATCCCAAAACTAAAAATAAACAAATAAAAATAAATAAAAACATAAATACAATTATAGCACACAAGTATCCCCCCTTAAAAACAGACCCTGCCGTCTGTCTGTTTTACTGCTATTTCTTTTGTGCACACACTGCTCATGTTACTGCTCGAAAATAGTTACTTCTACAGCAATAATAGAAGTGCTGAAGAAGCAGTGTTGGCAACTATTTAAGGCAGTGGTGATTAGAAACTCATTTTTACCAGCATGCCGCATCAACAATAAAGTTCTCTTGAAGGGCCGTTTGTAAATGGAAGACTGTGTAGTTGTCTACTTATAAATACATGTTACTGCAGTATTATCTGTTGGAGTGAAAAATATTCTTCTTTGCTGTTTTTGGGGCAGTGGTGGCCCATTGGTTAGGAAACCAGAATGGTGTCCGTAGGGTTTGGGATCCGAGTCCACTGAGAATGGCTCCGTCCCCACTCACTGCTCCCCATGTGCTCAAAGCTGCCCACTGTTCACTTTGGTGATATCAAATTAAGAAACTCTGCTCCATATGCAATATGAAATGCTTTCTAAGCATGTCTCTATCTGCTGTATTTCATCATTACAGATGTAGCTCTTTGTGTAACCACAGACTGTACTGTAGGAAACCAGTCAACCACAGTGATTGGGGAGGGTTTGTGTCCTTGTTTTTATAATTATTATTATTTTAATTACTATCGCTACAACATTGTTTGAAGAACTCTTTAACAAGAATTATATTTTATTAATTAACAGATCTTGTTATTAAATTAAACAGATTGCAAACAAAACAAAATCAAAACACAGTACATAACACTTTAAACCCATACACTCCCTTCCACTCTACCCTAGACAGCCACTGAAAACACAAAAAAATACAAAACAACAAATGATATGCAACCAGTGAATACAACCCAAATCTGAATGCCAAAGCCAAAACTAAGCTTTGTAATAATGCAAAATCCACAAACCACCTGGCGATTATGGAGGCTTTGCACAAACGTTCTCCTTTTAAAAGCAAAACTCTTGAGTTATATATATATACTTATATATAATTTTAATAAGTAGTCCAAATCTTTAGGAAAAAGTCCTCCTTCTCTTAAAGTATTGAATAAAATATATATTTATGTGTAAGAATAGTATCAATGAGAATACCTCCACTGGCTTAGTTTTACATTTGATGACAAGCAGAGGGAAACTACACAGTAAAACATCAGTTAGTGTTATTGCTTTACAACAGGAAGTTGACCCTTCAATCCCAATACATATTTTTTACATGCAGCAGTGGAGGCCTAGTGGTTAAGGAAGGGGATATGGGTCTCAAATTATCACTGAGGTGCTCTGAACTGATCACCAGTCCAACCCACATAACTTCCAGTGTGCTCACCACCCATGAGAAGGCTCACAGCATGATGCAGTGTGATTTGGGTGGCAGTCGCGGAGACTATGATTCGTTAAGTATTGTAAATTAATATATTTTTTTTTTTTGCCTGGGTTTTCTACAGACAGTTTCCTTTAAGTGTCCCAAAACATTGCTGAGATTGTTTGTTAATGTCTGAAATGGTAAATAAATAAGAAAACGAATGAAAGCAAACACCTAGTCATCGTAAAATTAAGACAAACTCCACTACACAGAACTATATAAGACCTTTGCATTTAACCCATCACCAAAGTGACCAGTGGCCAGCTTTGACCACCAGGGGAGCTGTGAGTGTGGACAGTGCCATGCTCAGTGCACCTCAGTGGTAAACTGACAGCTGGTGGATTCAACCCCGAAATCCTCCGGGCCAAGTCCAGATCTTTAACCCCTCCACTGTTTAATTTTTCAGGGAAATTACACGCTAATATGGTTTTGCAGTTGAGTATTAACCCTATGTAGACAATGTAGGTAAAATGAAGAATGACAAAGTCTGTATATGTTGAAAAGACATTTTACTCCATACATGGGATTCTGAAAAAAGTATATTGATGATAAAGGTAAAAATAAAGGAAACAGAAGTGTGGTTTAATTTGAGCTTTCTCAACCTTTTCACTTCATTTTTTTTCTTTATTTAGGGTAAACTAATGGATGGGAAAGTTATTGACTCGTCTTTGTCTCGAGAGCCTCTTGTTGTTGATCTGGGAAAAAGAACAGTCATAGCTGGTAAGTTACAGAAGGCCGGTGTTGCTTTGTCTACAGTATTTAAAGAGCATCTTTTTAACTGTCGTTTTTTTTTATTTACTGAGGTCTGGAACAAAGCTTGATTGGTGTTTGTGAAGGGTGAGTAAAAAATATACTAAGGATAGGAAAATTAAAAGATCAGGAGTAAATAGTAGAGAATCTCAATTTTTGTGTCGCCACTTACTGTGTTTAGGCAGAAAATTAAAGCCACTATCCCCTCTCACCTGGCTTATGGGAAAAAAGGTTATCCTCCAACCATTCCTGGTAAGGAACACACTCATACTTGTATCCCTGCTGCCCCTTATAGTCAGTTGACAAGGTACAAGCACAAATCTGTGTCTCTTTTAGGTGATGCTGTCCTTCAGTTTGAGGTTGAGGTAATTTCCCTGATGCAACAGACGCCATGGCAGAAAATGGTCAACGATGTGTTCCCACTCGTCTGTTTAGCCCTTGTGCCCACTCTTCTGGCCATGGTGGGACTGTACCTCTACAAGAAGGCCAATGCTGACAAGCCAAGCAAGAAGAAAGCAAAGGACAAGAAGAACAAAAAGAAATAGGAACTACACAAAGCTATTTAAATAAACTTTTTAAATTGTATTCATTGGTTTGGTGTTCATTTATTACAGTGATTTTGGTCTTGTCAGATGTGAAATAAAGATCACTTTAAATTAGATTTTAACTCCGTAGGCAGTGGTGGCCTAGTGGTTAAGGAAGCGGACTTGGGTTTTCAAGGCTTCAGTTTTAAATCCACCAGCTGCCAGGTTGCCACAGAGGTGTTTTGAGCATAGCACCGTCCAGACCCACATAGCTCACCACCCACAACAAGGCTCACACTATGATGCAATGTGATTTGGGCGGCGGCTGCTAAACCTGCGATCTGGCAACAGACAAGCAGGCGAAGATGAATTAATGATTTTAAATCCAAAAGAAATAGGTTATTATATTTCTTTACACTGTTATTCAAAAGTTTGGCGTCACCCTGACAATTTTGTGTTTTCATGAAAAGTCAGACTTTTATTTACAATCACGAGTTGTAAAATGATTGGAAAATATAGTTGACTAGGTTAAAAAAAAATTATTTGTGTTTGGAATAATAACAATTTCCTTAAAACTTTTGTCGAAGAATCCTTCATTTGCAGCAATTTCAATATGCCTATCATCTATTGTCTTTCTAAAACAATGAGCAAACACATCTGTTAATGGGACTTTATTTAATATGGATACATGGCCTAAAAAAAGACAATTGCTGCTGGAATAATCATTTGCCACTTTAGCAATAGAAGAATTATTCCTTTTGTCATCTTCATTCTCTTTATAGCATAGCACCTTCCCGACCCCCATAATTCCCTGTTAGCTCACGATTCGCATGAAGGATCACAGTATAACGCAGAGCGATTTGGGTGGCAGTGGTAGCAGTCTCCACAAACTTTTAACAATGTTTTTAAATATTGGTATTGTCGGCAGAGATGGCAAAGTGGTTAAGGAAGCAGACTTGGGTCTGCAAGGCCACTGATCCAAATCCACCTACTGCGGTGCTCTGAGCGTCTGTAGGTGACACAGGTAGGTCCCAACCCGCACAAGAAGGCTCCCAATATGTTGCGATGTAATTTTTATGGCACCAACTGGCCCTGCAACCAATCAATGGACAAGCAGAAGATGAATAAATGAATACCTAGCTATTTCTAAATGAAGCAGATGCATAAATAATACATAGAAGTCCAGAAAAACCTTTACAGACTTCATATTCAAATATAATTAGAGCTTTAAAACGATAATAAGGATTCTAATGCAATTTCTAACCTTGATAACAAATACCTTTGACTGCAAATTATAGTTATCGACAATTAAATTGTATTTTATGAGTATGCGACAGTAGCTTGTTTCGATACGCACCGTTGCCAAACGACACACATACAAGCGATTATGACAGAACCAGTTCACCCCACCCGCTCCCAATGCCCTTCGCTGCTCAACCAACTGCTATTGATATCACTGCGCGAATCATTTTAATTATTTTGGTTTAAATATTTTAACGTACTAAAATACTTAATTATATTTATACATGTCATAAGAGTTCCGGTAGAACTGCCTAAATTAACTCAAAAGTATTGTATATTATGTTTTAACTTCATTTTAACATGTGGAGGGCGGAGCGATACGCACTTCTTGTCGCAGCACATCCTTTTCCGGTCCTCTTTCCAGCTTCCCGTTCAACATGGTAAGTGTGTTTCAATGCGGCCGTGTTGCAAAAGCAATATAAAATTATGTTTCACACGAATATAGCAACCCCTTTACATGACAGTGTGTTTTATAGACACATAAAGAATATATATACGGTAGAATCGACTCTTAAGTTGTGGTTTGAAATGATTAAAAATGATCTTCGGCCTAATGCTAGCGGTTAGCAGGCTAGCAATTCTGTGCATGTGTTCCTCAGGAGCAGCGGAGATAATGTAGTCGCTAGTTGGACAAACGACGCTTAAAATATTGTTTGTGAAGCACTCTTGCTGTTTTATATACATTTTCATAACGATTTAAATTTTGTAGTTATTGGGGAATACATGTTGGTAAAAAATTTACGATATGGCACCGTTTGCTCAATCACATCTTATATCGCAAATATCAGATGTCATAGCGTTGTGTTAAAACTAAGAAGCTAATTTTCAAGAAGCTATATCAAATGCTCTGATGTTCTTGTTTTAAATACATGAGGTTTTTACATTTATAATTATCTCCACTATTAATAAAACATTCTAGTATTAAATGTGCGGCGATGTGGCCAAAAATCGTGGAATTGCTTGTATGTGTTGTCTTGACAAGTGGGGATTGGTGTTTAATTTAGGAATAGACAATGTTCTTGTGTGTCACTAACCTGCTTAAATTTAAAGCTAATCAAGTCAATATGTGGGACATGTCACCAAAACAAAAGTGAATTTGCTTATTTTTATATGTATAAAAAGAGCTGGGATCGGGAATTAATCTGTTAAAAGTATGGGACTGAGACATTTGCTTAACAAATATTTTTTGTGAGAATAGCCCAGCAGTAGAAATAAGGACTTAATTTTTCTGAACTGTCTTTTTTTTAAAAATACTTTTACAGACTAAGAAAAGGAGGAATAACGGTCGTGCTAAGAAGGGCCGCGGGCATGTGCAGCCCATCCGTTGCACCAACTGTGCCCGCTGTGTCCCCAAGGACAAAGCCATCAAGAAGTTTGTCATCAGAAACATTGTGGAGGCAGCGGCCGTTAGGGACATCTCAGAGGCCAGTGTCTTTGACTGTGAGTAAATACATTTCACTTATTATATATATTGCCCTTACTGTAATGTACAATGTTCTGCTCTGGCTGCGAAATCTCATCTCTGGTATCTTTACTCTGCAGCCTACGTTCTGCCCAAGCTCTATGTGAAGCTGCACTACTGTGTCAGCTGTGCCATCCACAGTAAGGTGGTGAGGAACCGCTCCTGTGAAGCCAGGAAGGACCGTGCCCCACCACCCAGATTCAGGCCCGCTGTGAGTAAATTGTCCTTCAGACAGCATTGTGCAAGATGAGACCAACTATTTTAGTAAATCAACACTTTTCTCATAGCAAACAAAATTAAAGTTTTTTTTTTTTCCCTCACTCTCTACAGGCTGGTGCACCAAGAGCTCCTCAAAAGCCCATGTAACGATGATTTAGAAGATGTTGTCCATTTGAGGAATAAAAACGAATCTCTTTACAAAATCTTGAATGCGTGGAACTCATAATTTCCTAAATGTTCAAAGGACTGAGTGATGCCTGAAGTTTTTTTTATTTGAAATAGACTTACAGTACAAAACTGACAGTAGTTCAGATCAAATACATTATTACATATGGTACATCAGAAAAGGCTCTGCAGTTATTTAAAGCGATAGACCATGTACAGTAAGCGAAGGTTGTACATAAAAAAAAAAGTGGAAGGAATATAGGCATCAGAACAACACTGCAGCATTGGAGTTATTTTATTTTTCTTAAGCCTTAAATTGTAGCAGTTTATTTTGTTGTCATTCAAAAAGCATAGAGAACTGGTTTTGTGAGGAGCAAAGAGCATTGGTACCACATGCATCGGGTTAAGAAGCAAACTACTGTCCAATGTAGCACACATAAATTAAACACAAGGACTTCAGTCACAGTTTAAAAAGGGAATCCAGGGGAGAATGAACTAGTTTTAATGCATTTCTAAAGGAGAACATACCATAGAAGACTAAGTCATTTACAGGATACCAGAAAACAGCTTCATGGGAGCGGTCAAAACACATTTCCTGTCTGGTCCTCATTTTGATTTTGAGTCGTCGTGATGTGGGAAAAAAAATTAAGTTGAGTCAACAAGTAAAGCATGTAAACAATGCTTACGTTTCCAGTGTGTCATTTGAGCAGGGCCTTTTTAACAGTCAAAAATAAACAATTAAGATAGGATGTTATCCCTTTGGGAATACATTTGACTTAACATTTGTGGACAATTGATGAAAAATCATTAAGCTTCATACATTAGAAAGACACTTTCAATCCTTAGATGACAAAAAAAGCATCCTGTTAGGAATCCCCTTGTGAAAAAAAGTGTAAGTTGTTTTTAAAGTACCACTAGAACCACAGTGAGATTAAGACAAAAGTGAACTTGATCAAAAAGACTGAAGGACTGGACAGGGTAAAGGCACAACAGACAATTTTACACCACAAGATTAACAGTAAGTGGGAAAATCTTTTCTAAATATGCTTTTAAATCAAGATATAAGTGAGCCCTACTGTAATCTCTGTAAGACATTTAAGGGGAAGATTAAACGCTAAGATTCCATTACTCCATAAAGTGCTTCACAGGTAGGGAAACATATGATGCCACGCTAATAAACTGTCCCATCTGCACTGAGTGGCATCATTTTAAAGCTTTCAAAGAACAAACACACATGGGGAGCAAACAGTTTAGAGCCTTCAGAGGTGTAAAGGATTTTTAGTCAAAAACATCTGGAAAACAAAAAAAATATCACTACCAGAAAAACTGAAATTTTATGTTCGTCACTGTATGTTGTTTTTGTTCATTTATTCTTTGTAAAAAAAAAAATCTGAGTTTACCTTAACTGGATCAACAGTAATATCAATTTGGCGATTGTCATTTTTTTTTACATTAGTGCTTTTAGGTACAGTATTCTCCAGATTCTGCAATATAAACTAAGCAGATCTCCTGACAAACAATGCTATTTAAAGTAAGACTATTAGAAGGGAGCAGTTGAAACAACCTACGTATGCATGTTGTTTCAATGTGTAAACAGCCAGAGCAGCAAGAGAACAGTAAACATTCAACGATTCCTTTTTTTAACAGATATTCCAGGGACCTTATCATATACACTGATGAAAGTCTATTATTCTAGTAACAAAATAAAGAAAAGTGTCTTGAGTGGTTTCCATAACCTCTTTTGATTCATGGAAATGATGCATGCAACACTCCTCAAACATAGGACAGAGGTAAAGTTAGACTAGAAAGGTCAAATAAGTTTCAAATTACAGGATTAGATAATTCTCTACAGTGGTTCCCAACCTCCAGGCCGTGGAGCGGCACTTGTCCGATTTTTCAATTGGTACAGGGCCTCAACAAAGTTTTTACTTCTATTGGACTTACACTTGTCAAGATGCTTGGCTCAGTCACAAGTAACCTACATCTGCTACTTTCTTAAAGGGTCTGCTCCAACCAGTAATGCATAATACATTACCACTAAATTAAAGCCAAAAGCTGGCAAAATGAATAGAAAACAGACAATTCCAGGAGTCCTATTAGAAATATGGATTTATCATGATAAACTCTTCCCACACACAGAGTCTGTGCTTTATAATATGAGGTGAGTGGCTCACAACAGCTTCTTGACTTGGAGACCAAGCTATCTTCATTTAACATTAAACATAATGCAAAGACGCTGATAATGAAGTGGAAACACATGGGATTCACATTTTGTTATAGTTAGAAAATATATATATTCATATATATTTTTAGTTTTTTATGCCAATTTTATCAACTTTATTGTTCAGTTGTTTTTATCTGCAAGGCTGGTCTGTAAAAGATTTAACAAAAAGGTCAGACACAACTGCTCTAAAATATTTGTTTCCATAATAGGGTTTGACATGAGGTGTGGCACAGCCTAGCAATTTATTTTACAAGCATTACAATATTTTCCTTACTTGTGACAAAGTGGGGATAAGTTTTAAAGAGTTTGTAGAATTTTCAGTGTTGGAAATAAGGGTCGCCGGAGTTTTGAGCCAAAAGATTTGAATGTGTTTATTAGGAGCAGGATCAACAATATCCTATAAAAAGGCGTGTGCTCCAGAAAGGTTTGGGAGGTATTAACCAACAGGTTTGCTCTTCTCATGCACTGACTAGTTAAGAAGAGAACCAGTCTGTCAGGTGACAAGTTTAAAGATCAGACCTTTTGATATCTGCTCTACAGGGAATAAAAAGTTTTAGATCATTTTGAGGAAACTGTGAAACCATTGCTGAATATGCATAACTAATGAGCCCTTGGGCAATAAGGCATTGGTACCACCAACAGAGAAGTAGTACAGGTCGTCAACGCTGATGCAAATGATTACACTTTGGGATAATGGAGAAAAAGACACTTCATTTAAGAGACTCCAGGATAAGCCAAGAATTCCCTTTATTTACAGACGTGTGGCGCTACTGACAGTGCTAGTCCTTGACCAGCCTGTCGGATTCACCATGAAGAGGAGAACGTATATGTGACTATAGAAAGTTGGGAACACCACTAAGGTTGAGGAAAAAGCAATGTGACCCAGCAGTGTCATTATAGTTTAACCACCTGTTGCAGACATCAATATCTAAGTTTGTTAAACAACAAAAGCAGTGCTTTTCCCCATTTTTATGACAAATCACAGTTTATTCTTCTCCAAGTTACTTCTCCAACATTACTGATTTATTTTTAGTTAAAGGACCAACTTCACTAGACACTAAACCTTATGTTTGAATTTCTCAATGTCACCAGCTAACTCCTCACTCCTCGCCTAAAAAGTGTCAACAAACAAAGGTAATGAGCATTTTTTGGGGGGTGGGGCCAAGGGAAGGGGGGCGTTAGCTGCTACATCATCACATGCATTCATATCATAGCAGCATATGCTAACTGTAATGTACACTTACTCTCTAATTCATGAGCAGAATGAATTTCTCACCAACGTCGACAAAGAGGTCAATATTGATAACAGTATAACTACATGTGCAAACCGCAAAGCCATAAGCCAATAACCTGACAGCGTTAAGAAAAACAACTTTAGTTCTTAAACTGTTAAAAACACACCAGCACACACATACAACGGTACACTAACCTCACCCACAATGAATGATTTGGAGTGAGATGGGGTGAGGAAAGGCACAATACAAAGAGATGGTTAAGACACCATTCTGTTTATATGGAGAGCATGGATTTAAGTCTGGACTACTTTGAGAGAAGATGTTGAGGACTGATGAAAACCCTAATAATCTCTTGTTTCAGTTCTAAAATTTTGGCAGTGAACTTTTCATCAGTTTTCCTCTCGTTTTTGGAGAAATGTGCAGGTCATTAACATATTCTACAAAATAGTTTTAATATATTCATAGGATTCTGACAGGTATCAGTGCAACAAAAGCAGTCATAGAATAGGAAAAAACATTTTGTAAAAAGCCGACAATCACACACACAAAGAAAACTTCATTTTCCAATTATTCACTCACTCTCCTTTCATAGCAAAACACAGACGCTCTTACAGTCTCTCACATACACTCAGAACATGCCACCACTCCACCAATGGAACTCAAAGTGCATTTCAGGTTCATGAGTGAGTCACTCAACATCTATTCAACTTGGACCTGGTTTTTGAGTTTGGTCTGCACTTTTTTTCTTTTTTTTTTTTTTCGAAAAAAAACAAAACAACCTTTAACTCTTTAAGGCTACTTTTTTATGATTTACTCCAATTAAAATATGTATGTGTAATGTTAGTAATCTAATTAAGCACAAGTTAAGCATAAGTATAAGTTAAAAAAAATCAATGTATTACATTGAAGATGAGACTACCAATGACTATAATTTGAATAATATTTTAGTTAAAGTGCGGTATTTTTTACGTACAAAGTTCAAATCTGACCTTGAGAATTTCTTTAGCAACTTTAAGGTTTGGAGGAAGGCACGTCTGGACAAAAAAGTGCATCAGCGAGTTGAGTGTTGTCAGTGTACATATAATTCAAAGTGCATTTTGAGTGTAATTGGACTGGAGTGCATTGAAGCGATTGTAAGAAAGTTCATCTTAGTGCTGATAGAGACTAAACTCTACTAGCCCCTGCCTCAGGTCATCAGTGCCCTTTTATTTTGTGTGCAGACCAAACCCTGCCAGGTCTCTCTGGCTCCTGTCTTAGTGTACAAACAGACCTATGATGTTCACTTCTTCATCCTCAGTCAAAGACGTGCTCTCCACGGACGATGTGAGAGGAAAATTCATAGCGATCCTGGCTGCGGTGGCCACAGATGTTACACTCGAATGGTTGGCGAAAACCGTGGCAGCCCATGTGGATGGTAAACATGACATGATCCAGGAAAATGATGCGGCAGTGTTCACAACGAAAGGAGCGTACAGGTCGCCCTTCCCCGTCTACAACACGGAAAGCTTCTCTGGAAGTGGAGGAGGGTGTTGTTGGTGAGCTGGGGGTCGGAGCAAGGGAAGGAGGTGGTTGGGTAGAGAGACTTCCTTCCTCTCTTTCCAGCTCCCTTTCTTTGGCGTGACTGGGACTGTGCCTGTCCCGGTACCTGTGGTGTGCATTTGGAGGCACTGGGTTGTGGTTGTTGGAGTACAGGATGTGGTGACCATTGTTGCTGTGCAGGACTGGGGTCAGAGCAGTACTGTTGCAGGGCTCATCAGGCATGCTCTCTGTGTCAGTAGAGTCCTGGCAGCCATTGACGGGTGAAGGCGCATGACTTCGTCCAGAGGGCAGATCTTCATGTCCCTCGGCTGCCTCCCTTCCACCTACACCTGCTACTCCCAGTCCTGCCCCAGTTCCAGTACAGTCCAGCCTAGGTCCTAAAGTAGCGGGGGTCTGGGAGGAGCTGTGCACCTGCCTGAGCTCTGGCAAACACGAAGAGTGAAGAGTGTTGGGCAGATGATGAGGCTTGATTATATCTGACGTTATCCCTCCTCCGTTCCCTGCTATACCTGTGAATTCTCCTCCCAATCCAGTAAAGTGCTGTGCTTCAAGGTCTCCTGTAAGCATCTCACCATCTTTATCCAAACTAGCACTGTGCTCATAAGGTGCATCTGCTAGATTGAGGCGCATGTGCTTTTGTCCTAAAATAAGAAACGACCAGCTTGTTACAACTAGCAGACCCACAAATGTTCCCAAAAATCACCATTTAATCAGTGTGGCACTTCAAGATGGGCCAACCAGGCAGTTGCTTGGGGCTCTGGCCACCAGGGGGACCATTGAAAAAACTTTTTTTTTTTTGCTGCAGGGACTGAAAGGGCAGGGGCTAAAACGATATCTTGCTAGGATCCCCCAAAAACCCTAGCAACGCCTTTGTCTATTATTAAATGAATATTCAGTTTGGCCTGTGACTTCATGCAAGATTTTAAGTGTGGCCCACTGTGAAATTAAGTTCGACACCCCTGGTTTAGACAGTCATATACATATTTACAACCTTACACTTAAAACCCTACTCTTCCCATGATGATCCATTCTGTAGGATAAATGCTTACCGACAAATTTTTGTGGAGTGGATCTCTTGCGTTTGGTGATGCTGTTTGCCAGTCGATCAATAAAAGTCATTTTGTCAGTTGAAGGAAGCATTACAGCATCTGTTATAAACTCCAGCTCCCTCATCTCCTCGCCTGTGCACAAACATTTATTAGTTTCCATATGTTTAAAAAGAAACACCATTACTAATGTAGTTAGCATTGTAATTTCCTAAAGGATACTCCTGAGAGATTAATAAATAATGTCTACCTATTAAGGTTTAACTTATTTCCTTTTTTATAATGGCACATGAGTATCAACACATACCTGAATTATGTGCATTTGCAGGTTGCTGAGGTTCCAAAGTCTGTTTGTAGCTGTGGCAACGCTCCCTGTGTTCCTCTAAGGTGCTCTGCTGTTTGTAACTACGGCCACAATAACTGCACTTATATGGTTTCCCTACGGTAGGTGAAGACACTGGCAACAGAGTTTTAGCAATATTATTGTCTAATGCATTTTTTTAACTTAGATGTCAGTTATCTTGCTTGACTTTGCTTGGTATCAACCTGCATGGGTGCGTAGGTGTCCAGTAAGTGCATCTCTTCTCCGACAGGCATAGCTGCAGAAGGGACATTTGAAGGGCTTCTCCCCCGAGTGCAGCTTTATGTGTCGAAGCAAATTACCCTTCTGAGTGAAAGAGGCACCGCACTGATTGCACTGGAATGGTCGCTCACCTGGGAACAGGTGACAAATTTGTAAATTCAGTATTTCTTGCACAAGTTTCCCTTAACATTCTCATATTCACAATATAGGCTTATGTTGGTTAACTGGATTTTTAATTTTTTTTATAATCCTGTTATTGTGCTCGGTGCTCATTGTTTGACAGGCATGTCTGTAGGGTGTGAGTCTAATATGTGAGTAGGAATTCACAGATTGAGAGTGACAAATTAAAATAATATGTATAATACATTGTGTACATATAGGACCAATAAATACAAATAGTCGCCTACCTGTGTGACTGCGCTTGTGCACCATAAGGACATTAGGTCCAATGCAGATCATTCCACAAATGTCACACTTGAGTTTACCATTTGGCAGCCTGGTGGCCCCACTTGGCATGGCGTCAGAGTTGGTGAGCTCCCTGTAGCCTCCAACAGCGTCTGATCCATGATCTGAACCTCCTCCTCCTCCTTCTATTCGCTCCCCTCTTTCATCTTCGGTACTGCGTCCTGGGTCTTCATCACTGTATAACTCCACTTTTATAGAGTTGGCTATGATAACAATATCAAAATAACACCAGAAAGAAATATGTTATTCTGCAAAAAACCCTTTTAGGTCCTCACTTTTATTCTAATTTCAATTGCAGAGAGCCAACCAAATGACACTATTGATATATTATGTAGAAATTACTAACCACTAAGAGAGCGACTGGGGGATGTTTCTTTGCTGTTGGGGGTGCTCACTGTAGGACCTCCCAGAGCCCCTGAAAAGTCTCTTTCCATTGACAAGTCTCCACTTGCTACAAAAAAAAAAGAACGAAAAAGAAGGGTATATATATATCATGTTATTTTAACTGCCAATATTTATCCTCAAGTATCTATGTTGCAAATAGAGCGAAGTTGTACCTGAGATGTAAGATCGGCCATTACATTCATCTGCATCCATACTAGTTCAAGTAGAAGACTGGAATGACAGTTTTCAGAGAACGATTGAATGATACAACCCCACTTAACAACGTAGGGTGAATTTTCTCAATAGCATAATTTCCATTTCTATTTTGTGAGCGCAAACTAAAACTAAATACTACCTACACGTCAACTATTTAACACGATAAAACGTATGTTTTCAAATGACAACACACAAATACTAGATAAATAATACGCTTACGTAGTACTGAACCTATTTGTAATAAATTTAAAAACAATGCATTGTCAATTGTGCGGCATTTACGTGTACATTGGCATTACGGTCAGGGAGGCCTAAACTGCTAAGGTTAGCTGACAGCGTGTGATGGGATTGGTCGTTAGCACAACAGTGTTGTACATGGACATTTGGTCAACTACAGGCTTGTTTACATAAGATTAACAAGCAAAGTTACAAAGTTGTAGAGATGGAAACAGCGCGTATTTAATATCAAAGCTACTGGTAAGCATGCAATTAAGATCGTAACTCCTGTTACCATTAGCATAACAAAGCTGCAGATGCTAACAGGCTAACAAGTGTTTCCTATAGCGTTGCTATGGCAGCCGCTGCCGCGCTAATGCCTAGCCTCAGCCAGTTGTACCGTGTTTCATGACAACCTTTAAGCTGTCGTGAAAACACAACATATAAAGTGCAGAAACCGATAGAAGCCCGTGAAGAAGTGTTGTTTTATTTTTCGGTGCAATGTCACAGTACCTGTGCCTCCCTGTCAGGGCTGTTTCTGTATTTTCATCTGCCTGTTTATGACACCTGCAGCTACCGGCAGCAGTCGCATCCAGACTTAATCACTTCCGCCAAAATCACGTGGGCAACGGCCCACGGGAGCTAAAACCACAACACCGCTGCAGTCTGTGTATTTCAATCAATCAATCAATCAATTTTTATTTATATAGCCCACATTTACAAAACAAGTTTGTCACATAGGGCTTTACAGGGTTGGTAACATCCTCTGTCCTTAGACCCTCAGCCCGGGTAAGGAAAAACTACCGAGGAAAAAACCCTTTTAACAGGGAAAAAAACGGTAGAAACCTTAGGGAGAACCACAGGAGAGGGATCCACTCCCTGGACGGACAGACAGTGCAATGGGTTAGGGTTTACACAAATGGGTATTTGTGTAAATAAAACGCTGCTGGGTCTCTCTGAGGCTTCCTAAAACACATTTTTAAATCAAAAAATTATTAATCGTCTAGGACTTTTATTTTTTCTTATATCAAGGGCACAGCAGCATTATTGGGGATAAAGCAGAATCAGCAATGTAGATTGACCCCAAAATTTTAAAGTTTTTAAAAATTGATTAAATTGACAACCATCGGAAATTACTCTTTTTCCTTAGTAAAAAAACATTCTTGAGAAAATACACATGACATTGCAGGCAATGACAGTGAAATGAAGGTGCGGTAGCTCACAATTGTGCTAGGGGTCCAAACAATAAAATACAATAAATCTAGGTATAAAATAAGCAACTAAGATAAACTTGAAAATTAAAAAAATATAAACGAAATAAAATAGAAGTCTATAACAATATACACAAGTTAAAATAAAGTGAAATAAAATAAAAGCAAGAGCGAGATCAAGCAGCATTGAGAAAACTATATGTGCTGTACATGGAATTTATACACATATACACACACCAGTACAACCATGTATATGGATGTATACACACATATTTGTACATGTGCACGAATGTAAATAGCAGCATATGTAAAAAAGAAAGTTCAGCAGACGGCAGTGATGCTTGCTGTCAGTGTTCAGAAGTGACGTGTGCGTAGTATGTATGTATATATGTATGTGTGTTTGGGATGGTCTGAGGGGTTAACATTAACACACTTTTTTGCATATTTTACGTTAAAAGAGTTTGCAACCTCCTCTTTTTGTTGGTTATTTTCATTTACATGTCATATTTAAAGTAAACATAATATAATGGTCAAATTAAATCCACAATTTGCTTTATTTATAAGTCAATAATATATATATATTATTATCATCATAATAATTATTATCATCATCCTTATTGTTATACATCAGAACTGCACGTGGTATGAAGGGTGTGTGCACAGAGAGTGACCTCTGCTGTACATTCTGTCCATTGGGCTCGTTGACGTAGCGGCTGTTTTACGACGGTGTGCTGCTTACACAATGACAGTTTCCGTCAGTTTTACTAGCAAGGGCTAAAGCGCTCTGGCCAAAACCTTGTAGTTCATACTTTCACTCGGAAGGCGAATTTCAAACATTTAAGCCAATCGCTCGACGGCAACAAACAAATCTCAACGTAGAGCAGATTTGTTTTTGTTTGTTTCGATCAATTTTGCCGAACTGTGAACTTTGGTTGAAGTTACTACTAGAGGCCCAGCTCCAAGCTTCGAGCGGCACCTCTAAAAGTTTGTTGTTGTCACGTGATGCGAATGCGTATGTATCGCTAAAAAGTTTGTTGAAATAGTAAAACGACGGGCGCTTTGCTACATAACGACTATACTGACTGAAGAATAATTTCAACACAATGCCTCAACCGAAACATCGAAAGATTGCTGTCATTGGCTACAGGTCTGTAGGTAAGTAACGCATGTGCTTGGATGACGTTACTCTGCTAGCATGCTAACGAGCTAATGCACATCCTGGCTTTGTTTTCTTTTTCGCTGTGTCTTCCCGAACGCAAAACCCGCTCAACCTTTGTTGCATTACTTTGTTCGTCACTACAGCAGATCGATTACTCGACTCAAGCACGTGTTTGACCATATGGTCACTTCAATTTGTAATTCGTGTAGAACGCGCCGTTGGCCACTCTTCTAGCCTAAAACCGCCTTATCCTGTCGCTGAATTCCAGATATCGAACAAAACCGGGCAATTGAGAAAGCAATATTATTCCAATTTATCTGGCTCAAATATTAAATGTCAAAATTGTCTACATACATTTTTAAACCAGTTAACTATAATTATCAATCGCTTGTGGTGTACTTGTTTGCTTGAAGAAACTTAAAATTCCTGAAGATTAGAAAAAAAGGTTTGAAAAAAACTTTTTGGGTATAAAGAAAAAAAAGTAGTAGTGGTAGTAAAGGTAAGACTGGAAAAAGTAGCGGGAATAACCCGTCCAAGATTGATGGGTGTTCCACTAGACATTAACTTTGGAACAAAAAGTTTCTTTTACATCTGAGGATCGAAGGATCCAAGGTTTCTCATGTGAGGCCATCATATGCCCAGACCCATAAAATGTATTAAAAAAAGAAAACAACTAAGATAATAACAAAAAAAGATTTACTGGGACTATTAATTATTATTATTGCTCCACAATAAGTGTTTGCTAATATTTTCCATATAACCTCATTAAAAGCCTTGTGGTTGTATTTGAGAAAATAATTAACAATTTATATTGTGCCAAGCATAGAAAGGAAGGAAGGAAAGCAGACTCCTTGTCATTGTGATACACTCCAGTGCACAATACAAAATGTCACCACTGCATTATCCCATCAACAAAGTGACAGCACATGGGGAGCTGTGAGTGCTCAGAACACCGCAGCTGGTGGATTCAAACCTGCATCCCTCCTGGCCAACTCTGTTTCCTTAATCACTAGACCACCACTGCCCCTTTGCCGTTTCATCGTTTCAAGCGTTAATAGAGTATGAATTTTAAAATATCAATAGTTGTTTTTACAGTATAAATAAAAATATTATTCTCCTCCCTAACAACAGGAAAGTCGTCCCTTACAATACAGTTTGTGGAAGGACAGTTTGTTGACTCCTATGACCCCACTATCGAAAACAGTAAGTGTCATACATCATTTTGTACGCAATATATATTGTTTGTAAAAATGTGGAAAATGTCCAGATCAAGAATTGGTCCGTTTCTCGTTTCTCTCTAGCCTTTAACAAAATGGTCAGTGTGAATGGCCAAGACTTCAACCTCCAGCTGGTTGATACAGCTGGACAAGTAAGTTGTACTTGTACAGCTGTTACTTAGTGATGTACAGAAATGTATTAGTAACATTTTATATCTTTTGTGCTCAACTACCTCTCTTTTGCTTCCAGGATGAATATTCCATTTTCCCTCAGTCACACTCAGTGGACATCCATGGATATGTCCTTGTCTATTCTGTGACTTCTATGAAAAGGTGTGAAAATTGGTGGTTTATAAATCTGAGATGATCAAATATTTGTTGGATGGCTAAAACTATCTCTCTACTGTCACCATTACTTTGAGAGGACTACATCTTAAGCAGCCAGTGTTGTACTACTGATTGTAAACATAAACCAGCAGTAAAGCTTAACATCCTCAAAATATAATTTTTTAAAACTCAATTAATTTTTATTAATAGAGCACTTTCCATGCACAAGACAGACTCAATGTGCTTTACAAGGATTTTATGTGGAACTTGTAGCCCCCTGCCCTTATAGACCCTCAAAACGGCTGAGGAACAACTCTCAGGAAAAACCCGAGATAGGGAGGGGGAAAAGGGTAGGGGGCCTCTGGGTGAAAGACAAAGGAGGGGACAGGCAGGCGTGCAAAAACACCTTACAATATGCACAAAATACACAATATAAACATACACATGTACAGTGTTATATATGTTATATGATATATATACAATATTGTTTACAGCAGTATACATATACATTCAAAATACAAATCACTTTTGAATAAGATGCTATAAATGCCCTAATGCTATGATTCTGAAATGTGCTTAGTTACGTGTGTGTGTTTTTAACATAAGATTCTGTAAATTGCCTTTGCTTTATCAAAGTAAATCCATATTTTAATATAACTTTTATTTTTGTTCAGTTTTGAGGTTGTGCAGGTTCTACATGACAAGTTGCTGGACATGGTTGGAAAGATCCAGTAGGTCTAACTCTAAAAGTGCAATTTTCAGAGGTTTATCATTTTTTTCTACTTAAAGGGATATTTTTCATTTAGGGTCCCAACTGTTCTGGTAGGAAACAAAAAAGATCTTCACATGGAAAGGTAAAATAAGAGCAAATGTTCTGTTAACTCATACTGAGTCTTTGTCTCACTTATTTAGTTGTCATAGTCATAACAATTATATTTTATTCTGTCAGTCCATTTGTTAGGTGTTGGGTTGTGGTGTTACACACAACCTAGCACAATGTGTTCATCCTCATTGATGTTGTACCTTTTCCCCTTCACTTGGTAAAATCTCAATTTCTTTACTCCCCTCAGGGTAATTAAGCAAGAAGAAGGAAAGAAGCTTGCAGATTCCTGGGGCGCTGCATTCATGGAATCTTCAGCTAAGGAGAATGAGGTATGATTCATGAAGTCTGAAAACAAACCACCTGTGGATTGAAGCTTGATTTGTACTTTTTTCTGTGGACTCCAGACTGCTGTCGAGGTTTTCAAGCGGATCATTTTGGAAATCGAGAAAGCGGATGGAAATGCGGCCCCAGAGGAGAAAAAGTGTGTTGTAATGTAAACATGTATCCTCCAGCTCCTTTTATTGAAGACAGCGAGCACAAACTCACCAGCTCTCCAACCGTGACCTCAAAGAAACTGAGACACTGCAGTGGAGCTTTTCTGATCCATTAGGGTGTCACACTGATTTACACAGCATTGCAACAGCTTAGAAGGGCTGGTGAACCCATCCCAATAATAGAGAAAACTCCAGAGGACAAAATGAATATATTTAAATTTGAAAAAGCACCTTTAAGGAATGATCAGGAAGAAAAAATGTCATTGAACATAGAGGAAAAAATCCTTAGAAGGATTTAATCCATAAACTCGTACAAATGTTTGAAACAAAGCTTTTGATCCAGAACTCTCACCATTTTGGTTATTCAGAAAGTTCTGAGATCTTTATGGTTCTGCTGAGTTCTGCACAGTCACGGTTCACATTGCTTCAAATGTGTTTATATGTCACTCACATGCGGTGCCTTCTCACAGTTGATCTTTAGAAATACATCTTCATGAGCAGTTCATCAACAAACTTGGGCTCTGAGTTTCTGTTGAAAGAATGTGTATATTTAACAAATATTGTAGGCCTTTCTGCCAGACAGGCAGCCATTTTTTTTTCATCAGTTCAACCTCTCCACAACTGTAACTTCGGAATTTTGAGTTATCCTCCCACGTCCCATATAGATGAGCATATTTTGAGTGAGATCTTTTTTGGTTACCAATTGAGACATTTTATTACATATAAATAGAATCTTAGAAAATTGTTTATTACTATTGAATATATATGAGTGGTTTTGTTAGTAGAGACTATGTGTACATAACTACACCTGTAGTATCATGTACATTGTTGAGTTGCAATTTAAAATTGCATATTAACACTGTGTAAGATCAGTGATATTTGGCTTTTTTTTTTTTTCAATTATGATTTTGATTTATTAGGCTCACTTTACAAAACTTAGTCAGGTGGCAGGTGTCCCACTTCAGTTTTCATGTGAATGCATTTCATGCTTGAAATGTCTGACACCTAAGGTTAATATTTGTTTTTCTTGCCTCTTATAACCTAACGGATCCATGACACTCTGTACTTTTCCCACAATCATGATGTTGTACCTATAGCGGGTAAATATGTAATTTTATTAAGTGCTTTGCTGAGTAAGTAGTTAACAGATAGATGATTGGTTGTTTAAAGAGGTGGTGATGCTGTGTCTTATTCCTTCTGGTTTCTTGAATTTTCTTTTCTGCTCTCCCTTCACAACTCAAGGTGCTCTAAAGGTTTTTTTTTGCATCCCATTCTGTTGACTTGATTCCATGGGTGCATGTGGTGGTGGGTACTGAACACCAGTGTTGTCCTGTGGGTCAGTGTTAATTCAGAGAACTTGCTGTAAACACTTTTGTATATAAACATGTTTCTCCTTTGATGGATCAGTTTACTGAGTTTGTCTCACTTATTTAATTACGAGTCGATTTTTCATGTGCTGATGATATGATTGTTTCATTTAGTTCACATCTTAAAGCTACTGAAGATGTGGCTCAGGAAAATATTCAGTTTAATATACATTTTTCTGAAATGATTGATGGTATTGATAAATGTAACATCTATACGGTTTAAACATATAAGAATTTTGGATTCTCAGTTTCTCTTCCCTGCAGAGGGCGCCTTTTCCTCTGCTAACATTGTTATTTAATTATGTAAATCTTTAGAAAGACTTGAAAAGTTTAAACACACATTGAAATCATGGGTCTGTCACAGGAAGACAGATGGGTGAAAAGTTCCTGACGGGTTCAACAAGTGTGCTGAGGAATAAATATAGATGTGCACACTTGTCATTCACTTGACATGAACTCAAGGTCTTGGACAAGTAGCAGTGTGTGAGAAAGATATTCTAGATATTTCCAGCTGCAATTGGTGAGTCCAACCCCTGCAGTACTAAGTGAGAAGTTTTATTTTTAAAGAAAAGCCATTTCTGTCAAGTAAGTTTTAAATCTTTCCCAACATCATATGACTTATAATATTGACTTTTTTCAAGAAACCTTTTCACAAAGTCAATCGTACACTGAATAATGGTTGCATTGCTTTTGGTTGTGCGTTTTAACGCGTTACCACTATATGGATTACGGTAGGAATTGTGCTGAACTCTACGGCCCATTATCGCGCTATTACTTGGATTTTACGCGAACTCTGTATGACGTGAACCTGTAGTGCGTTATTACTTTGAGTGTTACGGTAAACGTCTGTAACCTGAGTCCTAACAGTCGATTGTGTCCGGCTGTGATCAAACCCGGGTCTTGGAAAGTATAATTGCGAGGTGACCATGGAGTGTGTAAGCAAAACTTTACATTACTGAGCTGTACTAGGTTATGCCATAGTGACGAGTTCTATTTTATGTTCCACAATGAAAGGCATTAGGGCTCGGTAACACCAGAGGCTAACAGGCTAACTGCTTTTTTTCCAGCGCTAGTGGTCCGAGGGGTAACTCGGGTCATTGTACGTAGGACAAGTGTAAATGTGTTTTTCTGACTTTGTAAATAACCAGCCTGTAGATAATATGCCCAATATATATATTTTTAGGAAATATACTACAGCGAACTTATTAATGTATTAGAAACTCCCAAGTGCCGTCGGCAGAATCACTATGTCAACAATGACGCCGAGCTACAGCTAACGTTTAAACCGTTTTTAAAGGTTAGCTGCGTTTGCTTAATGTAGTCACTAAAATTAAACATTTTAAGTGTAAAATGTGGTTTAATATCATATCTTATTTTTTGACCAAAAAGGTTAGACATTAATTGTATAAAATCATATTCAAAAATAAAGGTCAAGTTTTATACTAGTATGTCTAATACTGGGATGCATATACAGACTTCAACAAACACTATTAATGTTATTCTCACAACCTTTTTACTTAATATATTAACGCAAAGCTTGACATTTATTATGTACAATTATATCTAGAAACAAAGCAAATTTTCTAAGCTAAAGACATTCGTGAAATTACTATAAAGGAATAAAATGATTCAGGTCTGAATCCAGGAACAAAAAGCTCAGGTATGTCATGTGTGCCACAGAAAACTAGAAATAGACATAGTTGTCCTTGTGGAAAACGTATGATTGGTTAATAACAAAAACAGAAGTTACTACTTTGTGGGAAAAAATAATTTTTAAAGAGAATAGAAATTTGTTAGGATTTCTTTGCCTGTCGTGCAAAACTAAAATTGTTTTTGCCTTACACATCTGCCTTACAACAGAAGGTCCAGTGTTAGATTTCCGAGAAACCACATTCTTAATTTCTCACAGCTAGATGCAGCAGTTCTGCTATTAACATCCAAGCCGCCTTTGGGATTAATGAAGTATCCCTTGTAATAGGTGGAGTACCTTTATAAAAAAAATTGTTAAATAATAATCTTGGCTATGTTTTAAGACCATCCCCACAACATTAAGTTAACTGACCATAATAATGCCATCTAAATGTGAGGTTGTTTCTTAATAAAGTGTCTAACTTTTTTAGTAAAGCTTTCTTCTTTAGTTGAATTGTCTTTTTTCCCCTTTTAGATACCATTATCTGTGGAAGATTTCGAGGTCAAAAAAGGCACAGTTAATGAAGGCAAGTTTTGTAACTAAACATTGTGTTTTATTAATGCTTCTCCCTTCAGACTGCAGGAGCGTTCCTCAGAGTGGTGGGGCTGCAGAATATCTGAGAGTCATTTGAGACTCCGTCTCTTGTGGTTGGTACAGAGACCTAAAAACTTGCAGCTCATTTCACTGGTTCACCCTTGTGAAATATTCCACCCTTTGAGCAATATCCTCTTTTCTATCATGTTTACATTCAATTGAAGCCGATTGTTTCATCTTTTGTCGACTGAGATTTTTCTTCAATTTCTTGTTCATGTTTATCTATGGTGCCACTAAATGACACTTATAATGAGAACTACAAAAATAGCTAATAATAGTTTATTTTCAGAGCTGATCATCTCGCCTTTATCTTGTTCTTGATAGTAACCAAAATAACTTCAGTTCTTGCATCAATAGCTACGGCATTGTGCTTCTAAAAACAGTGCGATTAGACATACATGTTTTCCTAAAACTTAGGGAAGCCAGATTGGGATGGATTGGACATGTTCAGAGGAGGGACAGTTGAAACATTAGTAGCAGAATGATCCTAGAGATGGCGCTACCAGGTAGGAGACAAAGAGGGGATTGATGGATGCAGTGAGGGAGGACATGGAGGTAGTTGGAGTTAGAGTTGAGGATTCAGAGGACAGGGTGAGATGGAAATTATTGACTTGCTGTGGCAACCCCTGAAAAAAGGGACACAATGAAAGGAGAAGAAGAAGACTTTGTGGATAACTCTCAGATCCTTGTATTCCTCCAGACCCAGAGCACAATGTCTACACCAGGTTCATGAAATCCCACAGGTGTTATGACCTGGTGCCCACCAGCTCCAAATTGGTTGTCTTTGATACTTCACTTCAGGTTTAAAAAAATATTATATAGTATTAACATTATTGTGTTACTATATAATTTTACACTGTAATAATCACAAGTGTCAATTGTCTCAGGTGAAAAAGGCATTCTTTGCACTTGTTTCTAATGGGGTTAGAGCAGCGCCTCTGTGGGACAGTAAGAAGCAATGCTTTGTTGGTAAGACACTTTCTATCCATTTTAGTGGTGATATATATATATTTATAAAAAAATTGAATAAGTGTTTTTGTGTTTGCTTTACAGGCATGCTTACCATCACAGACTTCATTAACATTCTCCATCGCTATTACAAGTCTCCATTGGTAAGACATGACAGTATTTAGAAAAAAGGAGTACAGTAGTATAGGCTAAACAGTGTCACTTTAAGTTTTACCTTACCTTTCAGGTCCAAATATACGAGTTGGAAGAACACAAAATTGAAACATGGAGAGGTGAGTGGTGTGCTAAATATACTGCATGTCATAACCATTATAATGATCGCTCAGAAATAAACAATTATTGTTATTTGTGTATTAACAGAGGTTTATCTCCAAGACTCCTTCAAACCCTTGGTGAGCATATCACCAAGTGCAAGGTGAGCTCCTTTCTATCTGTGTCATGCTCGACGAGCACGAGTACGTTCCTCCATGCCTCAACATTGGCGGTGTCAAATGTTTCTTGTCTGAGTTAAAGTTTGAATGTTGTGTTTTAAGTGAGAACGAAGATTTTATCATCTGAATAATAATACTGTAGCTTGCTTAAGTACATTGCAGTTGAGTTTTCTGCTAACTTTGTGTCACACTCTCTGTCCTCCCTTCAAGTCTTAAACTTCAACAACTTCAACTTTATTTGTTTATAGTGCCAAATTACAACAACCGTTATCCCAAGGCACTTTAGAAGCAATTATGCATAATAAACAAAATCCAGTAAACAAAATGCAAATACCCCCCGCCCTTATAGACACTCACACCGCCTGAGGAACGACTCCCAAAAATCTCAGACGGGAAAAAAAAAGGAAGAAACCTCAGGGTGATCGACAGTGGAGGGGATCCTCACCCAGGACAGACAGATGGGCAGCAAGGAGAAAAACTAATTCAATTTATCTATACAGGTTATCTACAAATAGGCTCTTTAAAGTCCTTGTTGTGCCAATAAAAAGGCTAAGTCCTGGGTTGAGAACACAGACTACAGCAGGGATGTCAAACTCAATTTCACAACCGGCCAAGAATTGAAAGCTGGCGTGAAATCACAGGCCAAACTCAATATATACTGAGAAATTAACTATAAATGTGCATGTTTTTCCCGTCCTTCCTGATATGAAATGGTGTTTTTTCATAAGGACACACTGAATCTGGAACAGTGAAAGCTAGTTTTTAACTAGCTTGTAGTTTCAACATGCGAGAAATTGCGATGGAAAAAAATTACACATCATTGGCTTTTGTTTCCTATTCATTCATTTTTGTTGTCTTTTCATCATTTTCAATGTAAATGTATGTATTATAACAAAAAACACGCATTATTAATATAGCAAATTCTAATGTAAGGTATGTAAGGTCTACATACTGGTGGACCAACTATAGTACACATTTAATTTTATCCTATGGGCCAAAAATAATTACACTGCGGGCCAGAGTTTGGCACCTATGGACTATAGCAGTAGTCCTAAGGAAATAAGGGAAATAAGTTAGGAAATAAGGAATAAGAGAGACAAAAGAGAGAGAGGACAGCTGAGTGTACAAAAGGACACCACAGCATATCTAGGACCATAACTAGGACCCAAGGTCAAGCTACAGGCCCCACAGAAGAATCTACGACCAGACTTGCCATACTAGGCTACCATGGGCAATGTCAAA
This sequence comes from Paraplagusia blochii, assembly GCA_016785265.1. Classification (NCBI taxonomy): domain Eukaryota; kingdom Metazoa; phylum Chordata; class Actinopteri; order Pleuronectiformes; family Cynoglossidae; genus Paraplagusia; species Paraplagusia blochii. The sequence continues at coordinate 147,078 of JAFBJS010001801.1, forward strand.
AAGGAAGGTCTTTTGTATAGACTGAGACTGTGTCTGCCCCCCGCACTGGAGTCAGCAGGTGGTTCCATAAGAGGGGCTGGTATCTGGTTCCTTGGCTCCAAATTAAGATTTAGAAAGTTGTGGAACCACAAGAAGGCCTCCACCTAAGGAACAAAGTGTTCTTGTGGGTTGATAGGTTTTTTTTATCAATTCCTTCATATACAAAGGTGTCAGACCATGAACAGCCTTATAAGTGAGCAGGAGTTTAAAAGTGAAAAGCTATTCTGTTGTCCAAAAGAGATCAGTGTGCCCTGTCAGAATTTATTTGGCCATTTGATTTCATCTGTCAATTTACATAGTCAAAAAAACCATCTGAAAATTCTTATGTGTTTACATCTGTCTCACAGTTTGTACGACGCTGTATCGTCTTTGCTGAAGAACAAGATCCACAGATTACCTGTAATTGACCCATTGACGGGAAACACACTTTACATCCTGACACACAAGAGAATTCTCAAGTTCCTGAAGCTTTTTGTAAGACATTCTGGCATCTCTCTTTGTCACCGTCACATGACATTCTTTATTAGATGTTTCAGTCTGAAGGGTAAAACTCTGCTGTCTTCGTTGTTAGATCTCAGAGATGCCAAAACCTTCTTTCCTGAGGCAAACCTTAGAGGAGCTAAACATAGGAACCTTTAATAACATAGCAGTCGTCCGCTCCGATACACCACTCTACACAGCGCTGGGTATTTTTGTTGAGCAGCGAGTGTCTGCGCTTCCTGTCGTGGACGATAAAGGTACGTGGATTATCTGAAACAGCACTGTTTTACCCTATGTTGGATTGAAAAAACTAACTTTAATACTGTACTCTCTCTGTATCTCCTGCAGGGCGAGTGGTTGATATATACTCCAAATTTGATGTGATAGTAAGTGGTTCACAGTGTGTTCTCTGTTGGATTGTCTTTATGAAGTCCGTTATCGTTTTTTTCTTCCAATAATGAACACCCAAAAATGCAATGCCAAGGAGTTTTGTTAAATGATGTCTGCTATAAAAATAGTGCCTCACCCCTGGGACAGACCAGTCAGATGCCTAAGTGCTTATTGACATGCAATTGCAGTAACTTGTTCTGCATAGTTTTATTGCTCACAAAGCAGGATTCTCCAAAACCGCATTTACTTCTTACCGTGTCTATTCCATCTCTCTTTCGAACACGTACACACTCTCTTTCATCACACCTCCCTCCCCCCTGTTAACTTCTTCGTAACACATGTAAACAGAACATTATGAAAGGTAAACAAGCCATTGGTCACTAGATGGCAGCATTTTTTTATTTATCTGTATTGATCATCTGATTATAATTCTGTCCCTGTGAGAAACACTGTTATCACCCATCATCCTAGTGAGCAGGCGTCACTTTACTTCCACCACTGCCCTGCTGTACTGGTAACAGTTGTTATCAGATGTCGGGATGTTGAATATCCAGACATCTCTATATATAGAATGGCTAGGATTCCATCATCAATAATGCAACTATATTTGATTAGGAAATATTTTCTCAGTCACAACAACAATGAACTCAAAATAACTTGATACAAGATTCTAACGGTCCACTGTTAATTTTGGTGATGTGTTAAATACAGATGTCACATTTCGTTGTGTGTAGTGGTGTGAATCACAATGACAAAGAGTTTCCTTTCCTTATAATGTGTGCTTTTAATACAGAACCTGGCAGCAGAGAAGACCTACAACAACCTGGACATCACTGTGACCAAAGCGTTACAGCACCGCTCCCAGTACTTCGAAGGAGTTCTCACCTGCCACAGAAACGAAACCCTAGAGGCCATCATCAACAGACTGGTGGAGGCTGAGGTGATTCTTAAAGGAAACTCCCGCCCACCTACATCTTTTACACAGTTTGTATGTAGGTGTCACTTGCACCTATTTTGAAAAATCAACTGTCAACTATGTCCAGGTTCACAGGCTGGTGGTGGTGGATGAGCAGGATGTAGTGAAAGGAATCGTCTCCCTATCAGATATTCTGCAGGCACTAGTGCTGACAGATGGAGATGAAGGTGACTGATCATATTCTTTTCCATAGTAATGAAATAATGAGAAGCATGTTTAGACAAGAGTAAAATTGTGCACGTGACTGAATGGTTTTTTTTCTGTCACTACAAATATATTGTTCAAAACTCAAATCTCAGGTTATATACAAATAACTAACTCAACACTACCCAGCTGTTACTTTAGGCCAATATTTGGCAATTCGAGGTCTGGGGGCCAATTGCAGCCCACCAGATTGTCTTGTTTGGCCTGCGGAAACTTACAAAGCGTTTTCCAATGTTAATGCATCAGCGTTTCTTAACCTGATAAATTAAAAGTGGTTTTATTACACAGCAATGGCCAATGTTAGTTACGCAAATAAATAATAATGAACTGCGTTAACATGTGTTTGTATGTTATGGATTAGTTACATCCATAGTTGTCTATTTACATCTGGCTCTTGAAAAGGTAATAGTATTGTTGATGTGGCCCACTGGTAAAAGTCAGTAAATGACTTGCAGAAGATTAACCTAGATTAATCAAGTATTGTTGATCTTGCTGCACACGTGGACAACCACTTCTTGTCAGTATTTTACTCCCACAAACTGCTTTTGGTTCGCCATTTCCTGTTGAGTCGTTCTGTTACTTCAGAAAGTAACAAATCACATTGACCTGTAGGTAGACGTCAACAGAGAGAAAACCTTTTTGGATTCTCTGAGAAACCTTGGATTTAGTTTGGCAGCCATTTTTAAAAATGTAGTTTCAAGTTTGTAGATGCTAACAAAAAATGTTAAATCGAACAGTATTTTTTGTAAGTATATTAATTTATTGTTACTGTCACAGGCACTGCTTGAGGAAGAAATGGGGAGGCGCTGCACAGATTGGACTGGATGAAGAACGAAGAAGAACTGATGTGGATTCATCATCATCATCATCAATGCACAAGACATACGTCCAAAGTATGAAACTCACTGAGTCAGTTCCACCCAACAATGTAGAATTTCCCTTAGGCAGAACTGCATTTGTCCGAGCGCCTGTTATTTGAGCCAAAATTCAAGGAGAAACAACATGAGGATGAATCTATCACAGGACAAGAGCAAGACTGTGAGGCGAAGGGCAGCTGTAGACACCCAGGACCGTTCACCTCTTACGTGGGGATCGTTGCAAACACTGATTTTCAGGCAAAAAAAAAACCAAATGCCTTAAATGCACCTGTTTCCAGCATTTCATTCTGTAAAAGTTAGACTGAAAGTTACCCACATTAAAGTAGACCTTTGTTCTTATTATTAAGAGCAGTGGTCCCCAAGCAATGGGCCGGGCACCGGTACTGGTCTGTGGGTAAATTGGTGCCGGTCCGGAGAGAAATAATGTTTCCTTTTGGCCCCATCTGGCTGTTACTTACATTTGATCCATACCCATATCAACAAAAGAACATAACAATGGAATGACCAGGATTCCATCATCATTAATGCAACTATATCTAATTAGGAAATATTTTCTCAGTAAAGACAACAGCAATGAACTCAAAATGAAGCAGAGTCATTGATACAAGGTTCGAACTTTTTACACTGGTCTGGTAGTAGAAAGTTATAGGCTGTGTGCACTTGAGAAATCCTTGTTGTGCCGATGCACAATTAATTCAGGTAGGAAGATTTCATAGGTTGGAAAATATTTCAGAACACCAGAAATATAACTTCATTAAGAGGTATTTGTCCGCCACAACTTAACGACCGTTCCGTGAAATGGTATGAGACATTTAACCGCTGCGTCTCAAAAAAGTTTGCCGGCCACATCGTGTCTTTAAATTTGATCAAGAGGCCAGAGCAGAAAGATGGTATTTAAAAGTCACCCATATGCTCTCACACTTTTCTGTATATATATTGGGGAAATGCACACGTATATTGATGATATGAAATAAATAGTAAAATAACAATTTGGACATAAGTTAAGCGAGTTGGTTTAAGAAGAAAAACACAATGAAATGTTTTCCCGTGTCTGTTATAAGTATTCAAGACATTTATATACAGATTGAGCTATTTCTTTAAACAGAGCAACCTTCATATATATTTTTTTATTTTAAGCCATATTCTCTATGTGTATAAGGTAATGTTTATACCTTAGGATTAAGAAAAAAGTCTTAGCCATCTGCACAGGGCTTGTTGGAAAGACGGAGGATAAGAAGATTTTTTTTTTTTCTGACATGAAATACTCTTTGTACAGTAGAAACTCAGAATAAATTTGAACTGAAGTGATGAAATTATTTATTTGGGATTGTTGATGATGTGATGAGTTGAAATGAGAAAATCTTAATTTTCTCATTTTAAAATTTAGTGTGTGCCAGCCTGTGACTTATTAAATGTAGTACAGCACTTTAGGCTCCACAGTGAACAGAGGGGTTCAGTCAAGACCAGCTCATAGATTTAATATTTTATTAAAAAAGACACAGTTAATTCTATATTGTTCAAAATGGAGTATTTATGGATTTTGTCTTTTTCTTTCAATATTTTTGTCAGTACTGTTAACTAACTGTACACAGTAATTGCATCTAACTCAATTCTGTTGTGGAATTTCTCAGTCAGCATAATTTTGGCTTTTATTCTCATTTTCATTTCTCTGGAGATGGTCCCTTACTTAAAAACTACTGATCTCAGTGAGTTTCTTCATTGTTCATTTTCTCGTGCATACGTCGTTAGAATACTTGTAATTTTTTTTTAGAATTTCAAATTTCTAAAGTCTTGAGGTTCATTCAACGTGTGGTCTGTGTTTTGTTAAAATCATCCAATACCAGCATTTCTGCACTGTTTTTATAAACAGGAGACTTATCATATCATCTTTCACGTGACTTGTTAATCTGTATGTAAATGCACAGTTTTGTACTAATCTACGCTGAGATGATAATTTAAGAGAAGAGCAATAAAGGTTGAGATAATTTTAAATCAATTAAGCACTGTTATATGTTTGAGTGGTGTTTAGTGTATTGTTTTATATTGTCCAAGTAGTAAGTAAGTAGCTGGATTTCTACTTTTTTCCGACTGAAGAACCTACCTACCTATCTAGACACCCACCCAACCACCCACCTACCTACCTACCCACCTACCCACCTAACTACCTACCTACCCACCTACCCACCTACCTACCTAGAAAACATATTTGCAGTGTTTCCAGCGTTTTTTTGTTAATCCTTTATTTAAATCCAAGAACTTTACAATAACTTTACAATTACAATAATATAAAAAAACAGGTACATAAAGTATAAACAGTACATTAATAACAAGACAGATAATTTATATATATCAAAAATCGTATACATATACAGTATACATATATATATATACATATATATATATATATATACATACACATACAGATTATACAAAAATATTGACATGGAAGCATCATCTCCACGTTTTAACAGCTATTTTATTTGTACATTTGCAGTTCTTTGCATGTTCTTCAAAACATAGAAAAGGGGGTTAATTTTAGTAACTTTACATTTAAGTTTATACAATTTGGCAAGAATTTTAATAAGATTAATCAGGAAATATTCTTTTTCAGCAGAGAGGAGGGAATCTGGAATGTTCCCATACACCAGACCTAAATGACGCAGCTCTCACTCCACACACACCTCCTCTGTGTGGACCGCCGCCTCTCGCGCGAAAGTTCAGTTGTACACTATCACAGTCACATCCAGCCACTAGATTACAATGCATCCCACGCACGACCCGAGCCGTGACAAGCGAACCGAACGGTTCGTTTTTTTCATGTATCTTGCCACCCCAATCGATAAGTCATGACTGGTCTCACAACTGTCCTGTAAACTCATTGATTCTCATCTTTAACTACTCATTACCACCGCCAACAACAATCATCCATCTTTAGGGAGGCGTGACCATAACGACTCATCAAACACTAAGACTTCTTTGTCCAGAAGAGGAAGAAGTACTCCAGAGAAATACTAGTGTTCCTTTCGCATTAACCAAGCTACAAGAAGTACAGCTGCTTACAACTAAAGTCTTAACATGATTGAATTGAGATTTGTTGTTGTGTTTGTGAAATACACCGTTTCACATGTGACATGTGATGTCACATTAGTCCTCACTTTTAAAATACACCTCAAGCCACACCTTCCTGATTTCTCTGCCCATGTTTTCTGTTTATTCCAAAGAAATCAATTGCTGTAAAACCTCGGAACCAAGGTCATATCTGGCTGCACTAGTGTTGTTGTTATCTAAGCCTGGAAAGTAAATGTCAGTGCGAAGTCCAGCTCTGAATGCCAGTCGCTGGCACTGATAAGAGATTATTGTAGGCACAGTTGTTGGCTTGCTCTTGTAAATTTATATTTTAGTGGTTCTCTTACTTGAACATATGGTCGCTGCTACTACCGCTGTTTCATAATTAACATCGTGTAGGCAGGTGTGAGACTAGCCCAGAGATACAGTTGAGGACAAAATGATTAGCCCCCCACATATGAAATTTAAAGTTTCTTCAAGATTTTTCCCAACTACTATTTTAATAGAGCAAGAAATATTGAACAGAGCATTTGTGAAGGTGCAGTTTTCATTATTAGAACCAAAATATTTATATTTGCACACCAAAGAATTATTATGCATGAAAAAGGTATAATGACCAGGGACATTATTATAAGCCTCCCCTAAAATAAAAGACCATTTATTAAGTCCTTGTTCAAGCCACCTTTGTGCAGTGATATGCATGACCTTCACACATGCTGTGCCTAAAGGTGAACAGGTGAAACCAGGCGATTTCACACAATGAAGGTAAAAAAACGGTACAAAAGCCTCAGTATGGGTCACTGAGCTGTCAGTTGAGAAAGGAACATGGCAAAAACTAAGGAGATCAGTCTGGACCTGAGAAAAAATTGTTGATGGACACTAAAGAGGAGGAGGATATCCAAGCAATTTCAAGTGTCAAGAACTGGAGTGAGAGGTTTAATCCAGAAATTCAATGACAGCCTCACAGTGCAGAACAAGCCCGGCAGAGGTAGAAAGCGGAAGATTTCAAAGACACTGGGAAGAAAACTAGTGAGAGATGTGTCTTAAGATCCCAGGACAACTGTCAAGACACTGGCGAATGACTTGGGCACATCAGGAATCACAGTCTCTAAAAAGACTATCACTGGAGCTCTCCACGGGAATGGACTGCAAGGTCTTGCAAGGACCAAGAAAACTCTGGTATGTTCAAGACAACCTGGAAAAGAATTAGTCATACCGGAATCACAGAGACAGGGACAACAGGGATGCTCCAGTGCATCTGAAACTAAAAATCTTGTGAAGGTGGGAGGAATTAATGGAAAAAAATATGTGGATATGTGGACGACCAAGGTGAATGTCATCGAATGGCCTGCACAAAGCCCTGATTTAAATCCAATAGAAATTGCCAGAAAACCATTGAAACTAGAGGAACTGAAAAATACTACAGGCAGTTATCCAGCAAAATGGAAACACAATTGACTATTAGGATCTTGGGAGTTAATAATTTTGACCCTGGTAGTTTTTGAGTTTTGTGTAATAGTTTCATTTCAGTGTGGAAAAAAAATAATGTGACCATCCAAAATAAAACTAGAAAGTCTAAAAAAAGCTGTGTTCATTTTTCCTCTGCTCCAGTTAAAAGCACTTGGGAAAAACCTTTTTAAAAACAATAACTATTTTGTAAGGGGGGCTAATAATTTTGTCCTCAACTGTATGTAGGCTTGGAAATCAAAGTAGATCTAGGATCAGTGCTTAGAAGGCAACAAAAAGCAAAAAAAAAAAAAGGAAATGAGTCAACAAACTGTTTAAATACAAGTAGTCCAGTTATATATTTTAATTCAATCACCAACTATCCTCTATGGATTCACATTAGATTTCACAGCTTTCCTATTGTGTAAAAACTGCCTCCAGACTAAACACCACATCCTGGATTTCTGACAACATAAATTAAAAAGGAACAGATAATTATAAAACATTTAGAATCAGACAGTGTTGAAAAACAACGGTATTTTATTCCTCTATATTAGAAGGTACATGATTGAAGTCCTGACAGAATTTGTACATGGATGCAGTAGTTTCCTTCGCCTTACCTGGACCTGGGAGTTAACACCAATCATACAGTAGTTTAACACTTCAGTCCTTGGATTCACCACACACTTTTATAGGCAGGTAATAAAACCTTCACTTTTTTTTTTTCGTTCAACATCATAAGGCAGATACAACGTAGGGAATCGTACATCAATAGTGTATAAATATGGATGACATTCAACCACCGTCTACAGCCAAAAACACAGCATCTAGTGCAGTCTGTCCTCGGTGACATCACAAAAACCCGATACTAACGTACAGTGCAGGTGAGTGATGGGTCACAAAGTGATACTCTAATAACACATTAACTGGTCATTTCAGTAGTATTTAGTTTCCAGGGTAAAAAATGCCAAATATAGATGATGATCACATTTTAAGTTCATTTCGAAAAAATCCTCAACTTCCTATGTTCATCACCAAAGATGACGGTGAGAAAAATTTGGTTTCAATGCTGTGAGGTCAGTAGTAGTGCACATATGGCCCTTCAGGCTTTTACATCATGGGTCACAGCCTACAAAAACACAGTACAACACGAGGAGAGACAATACACACAAACAGTACCGGGTACATTTGCATACAACTAAAGTGCACCAACATCCTGGAAACATAATCACCGTCCAACACCAACGTTTGCCTGGTGCACCCGGAGGAGGTAATGCACGGAAAATCATGGAAGGAGCTGTGGGAACAGTTGAGGCTATAAATCAAACAAGTTAGAAAGGGAGCAAACAGAAATACAGTCAATATTTGCAGTGTCTGATGCATACAGTAGTGTCAATATCATAAGGGTAAACAGAGACGTTAGTGTTTCCGTTAGCGTTTCTTTTAAGCAGCAGAGGCCGTACTTAAGCAGCCTACACTTCTGACAGTTGGTGTCGGGACTTGTTTTCCCCTTTGCTGATTGCAAAACAAACGACAAAGTGTTACAAGAAAAAAAATGGATTAGAGAATGCGGGTGTAAAGTTGTAAATCTAAGAGAATAAATTGAGTCATTGACTCTAGAGTTCATTAACCGACAATCAGTGGTTAAAATAAAGTTACACTCATGACACATGGTCACTACAATACTGCGATTGTGTTCACTGTAATATGGTGAATTTACAATTTAAATTTTAAAGTTTATCTTACTATATTTGTACTTTTTCTCTCACAAGACTTTACACTCATACAGTAATTTTCATCAAAGTCTGTTTTTGTTTTGCAAACAACACCGCACTGACTGTGTCAATACCTAAATGAAAGTGACTTCAGCAGAGATGGCCAATGATTTGAGGACTATGGGAGGGGTTTAACAAATGGGCTATAATCTAATAATCTCAGACATTGGTAATTGAGAAGCAAATGCCACCGAAAAGTTTTTGTTTGGTTAATGTATAATAACAGGAAGACTATACGCCCCAACCTTTTTTGCACCACGGACCGGTTAAATGTCTTATACTATTTTCACGGACCAGTCATTAAGTTGTGGCAGATAAATACCCCTTAAAAAGATTAAATGTGTTCTGAAATATTTTTAACCTACGCAAATTAACTGTGCATGGGCACATCAGGGCTTTCTCAAGTGCACACAGCCTAGAACTTTCTGTATCAACAACTCTGCGTCATTTTGAGTTTATTGTTGTTGTCTTGAGAAAATATTTCCTAATCAAACACAGTTGCATTATTGATAATGGAATCCTAGCCATTCTATTGTTAAGTTCTTTTGTTGATATGGGTGTGGATCAAGTGGAAGTGATAGCCCGATGAGGCCAAAAGGAAACATTATTTCTCTGCGGCCCGGCACCTATTCACCCACGGACCGGTACCGGTCCCCGGCCCAGTGGTTGGGAACCACTGCTATACACCATTTGTCCAAATTTTATAATTAAATGACGGCCACTGCTGCTCTATAAAAGCCAAAAGACTGCATTATGATATTCAAATATTATCCGATTTCTATGCCAACGTACTATACAGCTGGTATGAAGAAGTTATCTTGTAAAACATGCCACAAGTGAAACATACACACGAGCATCCCCCTGAACAAAGCCAGTGTAAGTGCAGTAGTGGTACTTGGCCAGGGCAAAAAAAAAACACACTGGACATTATCTGACATTGTAATATAAAACATTAACAAAAAAAAGAAACTTAACTATAATTCATAGTCCTGGAGTCATTCCATTTGATGTACAGTGTAGACAGTATTGGCTGCTGTGAAGGTTTTCCAGTGTTTTGTCAGCGTACGTGAAGTCAGCGTGAACAGGTTCGGCTTCACATGATGGATAAAGACGGATAGTAGTGAGAAATCTGCAACGTGCTGCGGTTAGTGTTTTCCACGAACAGATCTGAGGAGTGTCACTGCCGATACACGGAGGGATCTGACGGCTGCAGCGAAGCTCTGGCAGCTGCTGCGAATGTGTTTCACGAACAAACAGAAGCATTTAGACCGGTGAACGTGAAGAAAAAACCTGAGGTTTACAACAGATTATGGACAGGTCCGCTTACTTAAAAGTTCCAGTGACTTAAAACTGTGCAAGCACTTGCTGATCCTGTAGACTGCATCGGAACCTAATGTTGATCTGCTTAACTGTGAGGTCGCAGCAGGATCAGCAGATCATTCTCTCTGTCTGTGAAAATACAGTGTATCCTACTTTACTGCCGAGAGCTGAGTGCGACAGCTCTGGCAAAAATGGGCATTCTACTAAGTAGCCTCACACGTCCCATATATTATATCTGGTTATTTAAATAACAAAATAAATTAAAAACAAACCCTGAAACCCTCCAACACATAAGAACAAATTCTAATCATTAACTATCAAGCAAAATGGTTCAAAGAAAAAAAATAAATGAAACAAAAATCACAACCACCAGCAGCTGATTTGTAAAAATCACCACAACTGGATTGCAATAATTTAAAGAGAAAACCTAGGGATCCTCACTGGAGTGGAAAGTGGAACAAAAAAGGTTTCAGGTAGGGCAGCCGTAGCTGAGGACAACACAGGAACACGGGTGTTCTTGGTAGTTTTGCTGGGTAAGCGAGGTAGGGTTTGTCACAAAAATCAAGTGGCGTTAAAAACTGGCAGGAGTGTCTTATGGGCTAATATTTTTACAAAGTGCCACTCTTCAACATATTCTCCTACTTTGTGCATTCTCTGTAGAACCGCTCCAACAGTTCCACTCACTGTCCTACAGTCCAGGTCCTGCTCGGTTCCAATTTTCGCTCAGACTTTAATGTCCTCCTGAACGCTGAGCTGGGAAAGGGTCTTTTTGACTCGCAGGGCTGTCAGTCGTGCAGCTCCGTTAGCATACCAACACTCCCTCATGATTTTACCCATCACCCTCAGGGCCTGAAAGACCAATGATACACAGTGTTTAGAAACTGGCAAAAAAAAGCGAAATCGACAAGACACTGACAAACAGTGAGTGACACCTACAACTCTAATGAGATCTGTAGAAGTGAACCAAATGCAACAAGACAAACCATGTGATATATATCTCTGTTTGGCTTGATTAGGGCAGTATTACGGTAGACCACAGGTGTCAAACTCAGGCCCAGGGGCCAAATCTGACCCACTGTGTAATTATATCTGGCCCGCGATATAAAATCAAATGTGTACTAGAGTTGGCCCACCAGTATGTAGACCTTACATAGTGTCAGAAATTGTTATGTTGATAATGCATTGAAAATGATCTGGAAAGACTACGAAGAGACCGAATAAGAAACATATACCACTGATGTGTGAATTATATATTTTATATTTTCTCATGTGTTGATGCTAATAAGCTATGGCTGTTCCAGATCCAATGTCTCCACATGAAAAAACAATATTTTATATCTGGAAAACATGCATCTTTACAGTTAATTTCTCTCAATATATATTGAGCCTGGCCCCTGATTTCAGGCCAGTTAATAATTCTGGCCTGTGGTGACATTGAGTTTGACGTCTGCAGACCGTTTGTTGACTGTTAGGTCAACTTCAAGCCACATGCACTTTATTTATTCATGTTCATCCTTTCATCCGTTACCATGTTGCAGGGACAGCAGTCTCCACCACTGCCACCCAAATCACACTGCACTACCATATCAGCTTTCTAATGTAGCACTACTCTCTGAACCTTTACTTAGAGTAGGCTCTGGGTTCATTAATTGTAACTATCCTAATTAAGCACCTTAGGTACTTCTTTTAAATGTAGTTAGGTTTATTTATTTACAGTTAACTGATAAACCTAAGTGCAATCAAATGAATTTGAATAGATCATTTATATTATTTCACTGATATAGTTGAAATATTAGCACCCTATAAACAGATGTTAGGTTGATCTTTAAGTTAAGCAAAGAAAATATCGCAAGACTCAATTTTAATGAAATAAAAATAATGTTTCATTCAGGTTTTAAATGTTTACATAATATGTTTAACATAATGACAGAAAAAAAATCTAATCTGTTTCAATAAACACATATATTTAAATTAGTTGCCGAAAGTCAAAGTAAAGTTACATAAACAAACACTGTTTAGTACCAAAATAATAGTATATCATTTCTCCACATTTAAATAAATGGGCCCACACTCATACACATAAAGAATCTGTCACTACTTCCTTTTTCCATGTGTTCCTTCCTAGTAACCAAAAATATTTAACAATGTAAATTGAACTTAATTTTATATTTTTGACAATGTTACACTAATACTGAGTACACCAGTGCCACTGATATACAATGCAGTCCAACACGCACTTAGTGTTTTGTTTTTTAGTAAAGTCAGACAACACTGTAGAAGAACAATCAAAATGCTGCACAAACATTTAAAGGCGTGGTCCTACCTCATAGCTCTGCCACCAATTAGGGATGTTGGGTCGTAGCTTTTGGTCACACACCACTTTTCTCATTTCCTCGATTGACGGATCAGAGGGTACTAGATCAAAATAGGGCAACTGGTACTCCTCATGTACACCTGGTAATGCAAAGCATTGTTGGGGGTCAGTGAAAAGAACAACACAGGTTCTGAGTTCAGATCATGAGACGCTGACCTCCACTGTTAAAACGGCGAGCAATCTCCCAGTAGACCAGACCCAGTGCGTAGATGTCAGCGCATTTGAATGAATCAAAGTGCCTTGTATTGATAGTTTCATCCAAAACCTCTGGAGCCATGTACCTGTCAGACGTGAGAAGAACAAGGATGTTGGACTGATTTGCCTCGAGAATTGCTACTCAATAAGAGCATGTCAGTAAAACAAAAAAAATAAACACGTATGAGCAATAAACCATTCCATTCCACAATAAGTAAACACTGACCTCTTGGTGCCGACCCTCTGATTGGGTGCAATGTCAATCGTGTCAGTGGCGGAGTCATGTCGTACAGCTAGTCCAAGGTCAGCAATAGCACAGGTGCAGTTCTTCTTCACCAGGATGTTCTTGGACTTGAGGTCTCTGTGGGCAATGCCTGGCTTTCCTGAAAAGAGACACCCATACATATGTCAACTGTATCTACACCCCTCTGTCCCCCCGCTGGGAGGAAAAGACACTAGATATAAATACATACATTTCGTTTAAAAATGCTAACCTTGTGTTCCCAGTATTTCCATGTGCAGATGTGCAAGGCCACTGGCAGCGGACAGAGCCAGTTTAATCATTCCTTCAGTGGTTACAGAGTAGCGATTCAGATAGTCAAACAGAGACCCATGCTCATGGTAGTCTGACACCAACCACAGCTGTGTCCATGTTCCATTATCTGTGATGGAAACATTGAAAACAAAACAAAGGTTGAGAAGGACTAGAGCTGTAAAAAAAAAAAAGACTCACAAATTAAAAAGTTACTTAATTCCTCATCATTAGATTACAACAAGCTGTGGTTGTGTTGCATGGACACACCTTTGTTGTCTGCAGCAATGAAGCCCAAGATGTTTTCATGGCGGAGCATGATGGTCTGGTAGATCTCAGCTTCACGGAACCAGGATCGCTCCTCTCTGGATGAGAAGATCTTCACAGCAACATCGCCGCCCCGCCATCTTCCCCGCCACACCTCCCCAAATCGGCCCTTACCGATAATCTCCTGCAGGACAATAGTTCTGGCCACGGTGCGTTGGACAAAGAGAGGAAGACCTGCACAGGGATGATGATAAATGTAATATAGAAATTAGCGCAGAGGTCTCAAACTTGTGGCCCGCGGAGCGATATTTTGTGGCCCCCACCTTGATGTGAAAGTTGAAAGTTATTAGGGCCTACAAGTTTTATAGAAGGATTCTAGTGCAAGTTAATGCTAAAAAATGATTTTGTTGGATGAACTTAGTGGTAGACACTGCTGTGGATGATCTGGGAAACTGCTCATGCGACCCTTTGGCGAAATGACAGTGGGAGCAGTGGCCCTCAACTTATTTGAGTTTCAGATCGCTGCATTAGACAAAAGCCTGACTGACAATTTTTTTTCTACAGCTTGTTAGGCTGTATTAAAAAATAGTGTGTTTCCAGTAACCAGACTGACTGAGAATTACTGCGTCAAAAGTGCTGACCATAATGTTTTTATTACATATCCCACAGTATTTTACTGTAAGCCATGTGAGTTTGTCATAATACTTTGCTTCAACTCATTCCATTTTATAAATAAAGCACTGTTTAGAATTCATTTGTCCCACTTTAGAAGACATTTGCAAGAACTCCTCTGTAGCGGTAATGTTAAGTAAGAGCAATGGAAGCAGCCATGTTGCCGGACAGTTGTCATCAATCAGCTACTGGATTGATCTAGCATGATCTCGTGATAAACAATGCGACCACTCGAAAATAGAAATCTACGAGGCTAGATCTCCATAAAAATGATCCAAATTAAATAATTAACATTAATCATGCCCTTGATAAAGACGAATACCTTTGTGTTATCTGTGTTATTCACGTTTAATTTGAGAAAAAAAAACTTTTCTGACTGATTAACCCTATATTATTTTTTCATGTTAACAGAAACATATGACTTTATTAGCATTAACCTACCTGAGCCTGAACCAGATGTGGATAGGTCATAAATGAGGTCCTGCAGTGTCCTGTCTTTGGCCAGGTAAAGATGATCACAGGAAGGGTCCTCAACCTCCAACCTCTGTCTGTGGTTGTATGCCCTCTGGTGGTACTGATACAGGAACATACCCAGCAACAGCAGCAGAGACAACAAGAAGAGTGGCCCGGCAATTACAGCCACCAGTTCAATGAGTCCCCATGTCCCACCTGGGCCGTATCCCCCATCATGTCCAGGTGAAGTGGTTCCTAGAAACCAAAGTACAATGGTTTTGATTTACAGTTCAAATTTACAACTAATTTATGCCATAAGCCTTTGATACTTGGCATGCTCTAACCTGTGGGTACTTTGAGGTCAATACTATTGCAGAAGTCAGTGTAGCAGCAGTGGGTGTTGACGTAACCCTCTGCCCCGCGGCAGTAGAATGGCTGTCCAGGAGGCACTAGCTTGTCCTGGTTGAGACAGGTGCGGATGTGTTGCTCCTGGCCTTCGAAGACAGAGGTGGAAGCCATGCAGGCTCCATCGGTCTCACACAAGGATCCAGTCTTCTCACATTCAGCAGTGGTGCAGTTACACCAAAGGGCTGTGGAAAAAAAAGGGAGGAAATGTAACACACTTTTGATCTTTGTCGTACAGGCTGTGAATTTTAGTTATGAAACACTTGTGAGTCAACATGATGATTAGAGGAACTATGTTCTTTGTTATGAAGGACCATATAGTAACCAACATGTAAAGTGGATGGGAGTGACAGACAAATATCTCAAAAAGACAACCTGTCACAGATGATTTATGTGAAGCATTGGAAACACATTTTTGAAAGATCATACAGTAGAAATAATTAGCCTAGGACTTGTCTGTGTACTCTGGAACAACAATTATACTAAGACATGGTGTTACTTTAATGTAACTAATTCAGTAGAAAAGCTAGTGTGGGGAATGTTGTTGCTGCCAAAGACACATGCATAAAGATGAACTTCCTTCATCAAAATACGAGATCATGTGTTACAACATGTTCTGCGGTACTGAGTCACACAATGCCAACACCTACTTGGCAGATGCTGGTGGTCATGATGAGCGACAAAAACAAGGATAAAAAATAATTTGAGAAACAAAGACGATGAGTGATCACTGAAACAGAGTCGAAATGATATTCTTGTCACAGTTGTGAAAGCCCCAGATTGTCTCCATGTTTGGTTCCTGTTTTTAATGAGAAAAATTTTCCAGATAACATCTCAGTTGCCTGCTACACTTCTGCCACCATAAAGGGGCAATTAAAATAACTGATCCCGATAGCCGCAGGAATTCAGCAATAGGCAAATGTTTACAACTGTCATAGTTTCAATGCCAAAATAAAAGGTTGTAAATTTTAATAGGCGTCATAACTGTCGACTTCAAACAGAGTTATTTACCAAAGATGTAAGTACATCTTAACGTTAGTCTGAAACGAAGTATTTGGACTTTGGACAAATTTTTACATGTTAACTTCATTAGCATTTGGTTGAAAACCTCTAAGACATTTATAGACAAGATCATGTTTGTAGTTGAGAAAGTGTAAGGTCTCTTGCTAGAGCTAGAGATAATTTGAAACACTTCGCGAATAGGTACTGACATTTCACCTATGTACAGGATACAGAAACAGTTACGCAGCTGTAATTTCCCTGTGAAGTTGACAAGTAAATTAGCAGTTCTTTTGTTCACAAACCAATGACCTTTGGTTTGCTGAAGGTTTGTATCACAAGAGCAGAGTAACCGCAAAAAGGTGAACTCATGGAACTAGTTTGAAGTAAGTAATTATTATGAATTTATCAACTATTTGTTTCAGCCTTAATAAAGCCTAATCACGCACTATTTTAGTGGACGCAGCATCCCCTCCTTGCCCACAGTGAGCTTAATTTTTTATAAATATATATTTATAGATATTTTCAAATAAATGTAATAATTGCTCAAATCAAAAACAATTAATATTACTAAGAAGAATGTACATTACATCGAAGCCTAGCATCACCACTCAAACTGACTAAAATATATCAAAATTATTAAATAAAACATGATTTCCACTGAGCTCCCTGGGATCGACGAGGCTGTGGACCTCCAATTTGTTTAGTGATTTATTATTTCACACACTAGTTTGGGGCTATTTTATTCAACCGACAGTCACTCAATAATTTAACAACTCTAACATATACTGTAGTGCACAGGTGTCAAACTCAAGGGGCCAGATCTAGCCCGCTGTGTAATTATATCTAGCTTGTGAGATAAAATCAAATGTGTACTACAGTTGGCCCACCGGTATGTAGACCTGATATACAGTCAGAATGTGTTACATCAATAATGCATACTTTTTTTTTTTATAGCACATACATTTTGATCTGTAAAGAAAGATTTACACTAATTATCTGGAAGGACTATGAAGAGACAGAAGCAAATACCACTGATGTGTGAATAATTTCTCATGCTAAACTTCCCTGCTAGTGTAATACGAAGTATGGTTCAGGTCAGGTTCACGTCAGCATATTCGACCAACATGGCAAAGGTATTGAAATATTTTGTCCTCACTGTGACAGCTTTACTTGTAATCCGATATTTTGATAAAAAAAATGAAAAGAATACCACGGGGTTTATACTGCTTTATAAGGCACTTTTGAATAATAACAAAGAAAATACCACATGAGATGAATGCATACTGTCTGTGTTGGTTTATTTACAGTATATTCAATATGCAGCAAAGTGGCAGAACAACAACTCGGAACTCTCACAACTCCAAAGCCACATCTTTAGAACACGTTACAACCAAATGTTCATAAAACCGATTAACAGAAAAGAATATCGTAACACAATTATCTACTTTAACCCGTTCCTTTAGAGCTGACAGTATGCGCTACACAAATACACACGCTGTTTAACGTTAGCATGGTCGGCTCGACAACTACAACAACACAGTGGGTTAGTTGTTGTTTCACGCGACGCTCCGAATTAAATGACAAAAACAGCATTCTTGTTTAACTCTTAATTAAAAAGAATTGCTCGACACCGACAATGTTCCAAGGTGACCAGCCCAATGTTATTTTTTTTGGGTCTGCTGTTTTAGCCTAGCTAGCTCTACATTAGCTCCACATTAACATTAACAGCGGCGGCCTTAAGCTACTTCAACACGCACACACACACAAAAACAAACACAACGAATGACTGACTCACCTTCGGAGCCTCGGTACAGAACTGCCTGAAACAACACCACGACCAACGATATTCGAAGGTTAGCCATGGTCTATAAAGTCCCGGTTCATCGCATTTGCAGGATTTTTTGGTTTGCGGGCTTTAGATGCAGTGAAGTGAGACGGTAGAGATGACAGTTACGGCAGCCTGTCAGGCTTCTAACATGATCCTCCAGCAGGCTGCAGTACACACACCCACATACACACACACACACACACAGAGAGGCAGAGGGGGGAGATTCCAGGGGTGAGGCACAGAACAACAGGACACAGGGGACACGCATGAGCAGGATGGGTAACAGTGAAATTATTCATCTATTACAAACCTAGGCAATTATTTTGTCTCGCCGTCCACAGGTGGTACTAAAATGTGAGTCAAGGTCAGGTCAGGATCAGAAGAATTTAGTATTTCAGTGAAACAAGATAAACAATGAGTAAAGTATTGATTAAAGGCAAAATGCTTTAAGCCTCTTTAGACTATCGGGGAAGTGCTGGCTTTGAAGGGAAAAGGTAAAAGGATAACGATAATATAAATGAAAATTATAATTTGGACAAGTCTGATGGCCCGGATTACAACACCAAACGGGCCACATTCGGTCCGCTGGCCTTAGTTTGCCCAGGTATGATCTATTACCTACTGTTATAGTTTGGTAAAAAACACAAGAGTATGAGAACACAGACCAGGGGTTTGAAACTTAAATTCACAGACGGCCAAAATTGAAAACTTTTAGTCTTTATGAAAAAAAAAAAATCTATCCGCATGGTTTCCTTCCCCCACAGATATATATTGTTGAATACTTTAATGTGAAACTTTTCAAAGTTTTTCGTAAACACTGGATATGATCGCTGGAGAGAAGTTTTTGAAATAAAACCAGCTGTTATAATATTGTGTGTTCATCATGAATACTAAATATCTTTATAAAAGTTATCTATACTAAATAGCTTAGAGTGGCTGTAAATGGGGGCCAACTCCTATATACATGTAGGTATATGTAATTTTATTGCTTCGTTGGATAATATGCTACAGAAATTGGTGCATTTACGTTTTATTATTAACAAAACAAGATAAATAAATACAAATAAAGGTATATTCATTAAAAAAAAGTGGTAAAAACGAATCCCAGAAGGTATACAGAGAGGTCATGGTCCTCCTTGAACAAGTCTTAACCCATCCATCCAGAACATCCCAGGGCTACATATAAAACCAAACTACCATGGTAAATAACCAGTGTTCAATAAAACAATTTCTTCATGTTATATAACTGTGGTAAAGCAGCAGTACCTGGAGAAATCCCAAGCAGACTCAGGGAGAATGTGTAGATACCACAGTTACATTTGGGGCTGAAACTAATATTTTTTATTATTTGAATTTATATTAATACTTAATATGTTTTCCAAAAGATGCTGAAGTACAGATACAGTGTAAATATTCTTAGATCAATGCTTCTTTAACAGTGAACATAATAAAACAGATTAATCAGGACGTTCATGTGCATAGCAGGATGATAAAATGAGATTATTTTATAAAAGGATTAGAGAACCTTTGAAGGCAGTACAGTCATGGGCAAATGTTTTGGTAGGATGCATACTTTGTTAGTTTGGTCTTGTAATAATCTTTGTTTTGCAGACCTGTTTTTCAAACAATTACACACATGTTTTATATACATACTGTATATATGTATATTATGCTGTATAGACTGTCAATCTATCTATCTATCTGCACATCTATTATTTGCCAAGAGTCAACATTTACTGTGATGATCATTCTTCCCAATTGCTGCAGCAATTTGTTTTGCCATTCTGACTACAAAATTGTTGATTACATCAAGAATTATTGCAGCCCATTTGTCCCTTATCTTTGCTCAAAGGTGTTCACAGTTTGTGGACTTCTGGTTGTTTAACTTGTTTTTTTTTTTTTTTTTAGATCTGGTGAGTTTCCTGGCCATGCATCCAAAACATCAGTTTCATGATCTTTGACCTGCCTTGTGATTCCTTCTGCCTTGTGCTCCATCATGCGGAAAAATGCACAAATCTTCACCAAAGTGCTCCTACTCCTTGTTGGGAATAGTTGCTCTTGGAGGGTCTTTATACAACTATTTACAACTATTTTTTGGGCAGGATTGTGAGTTAGCCCACACCTTCAGATGATATGCAACCCCAAACACGAGAATAACGGCTTCTTTGCTGAATAACATTAGGCCTTCGTTTGCAATTCATGTTTTTTTCTTTGATGCAATCACATCTGCCTGCTGCCATTCATGTGCAAGCTCAGCACTGATGGCAACACTATTCCATATCTGCCCCCTGAAGAGTAGACGGTCCTGCTGCTTGCTGGACACCCTGGGACGTCATAAAGGACAGCAAACCTCCATGTCCATTGTAACCTTAGCAATTTACCCATCACCAAACTGAACAGTGGGCAGCTCAGAGCAGAGCAGCTTATGGATTTAAGTTCGGTTCCTCAACCACTGCCCCCAAAGCCCTATTTGCTGCAGGTGAACCTCTCTACTTTTTATTATTCGGTAAATGGTTCTTTCAGGGTATGGACTCAAAATTAACCATAATTTGTACCAAAAATAATTATTTTGCCAGTCTTTCACCTTTTTCTTTTACTGTCCTTTTTCTCCTTTTTGTCTCTCTCAGCCTTTTCCCTCTTCTCGTTCTTTCTGTCCTTGTACTTCCATTTTGGTGGCTCTAGGAATCCCCTCGCCATCTTTTTCTTCTTTTTCTCCCTCTTTGGCGTGGCCTCTGTGGGCCTACAGATGCTGACCTGAGGGATGCACCCCGATGGAAACACGCTGTTCTTTCTTGCCATACCACGGGGAATAAATGCATTTGCCACTTTGCTGGAGGCTAATGACAGGATACTGCCACGCCTTTCAGTGTCAGCACAGGATGAAGTGGTGATGGTCTCTGCAGAATGCATCATCATGTGTAATACAGAATCACTTCTGTGACTGACAGATTTCTCTTCCAGTTCCTTCTTAGAGTATTTCTCCACCAGCTCTGGAACAGCCATCCTCCTCTTTCCAACCTCAGGGGGACTGCTTGGACAGAGTGGACGGCATCCTGTTGAAATTAAAGGACTGCGTAGACTTGTTGTGATGCGCACCATGTGATCCATGACACCATTATCTTCTGGGTCACGAGGAAATCTGAAACCAAATGTGTTTCTTATGAACTCTCTAATTTTTTCCCTGGTACTTTTTTCAGTTGTAGCCACGGCTACTCTGTCGTTGAGCTCAGGCCACTCAGGGATGAAGCTCTCACAGAACTGTTCAGCTTTCGGACGCATATTCAGGCGACACATGCGATTTGAGGTCTCGTAGCGACCGGTCTTCAGTGCCCATTCTTGAGCACATTTTCTCTTAGTGGAGTCCACTGCTTGGATGTCAGCACCTTGAAATCAAAATGCAGTAAAAGGTCAGTTAAGGTGTATTGTTTTACTTGCAGGATTTCTTTTTTGTTTATTTCTATTTATCCCTCTGTTCCTGCATGGTCTTTTTCCTTTTTGCCTTCAAGAAGAGCTCTGCCAGTTTATGCATTTGAGTCCTTTCTACTTCCTGTTACCTGCACCACAAACCCTGACAGTGAGTTTAAGTTAAGATTAATTGTTTGTCAGTGGTAGTTTTTTTTATTTAATTACCTACGATTATTTTGAATTATATTGCAGGTGCCTTTTCCATCCATTAATCCATCTTTGTCTGCTTATCTGTTACCAGGTTGCAGGGGGCAGCTGTCTCTACAACAGCCACCCTGGGACAACCTACAACTGGCCTTACTGGTATTCCTGCCTAGGAGGTGTACCCTAGAGGCCAAAGTGCCACGCAGGTGCTTTTTCTTTGAGAAATAAGTTCCTTAACTTAGCATCTTTGTGAAAATCATTATATATCTTACCTAACATATTAACCTGTAAATAATGTTTTTTTAAGATGTTTTTTTCAAAAAGAAAAGCTCCGTATGCTGTAGACTGTATCTGCATCAGCTTAAAAAAAGGCTGTAAGACAAGGATTATCTTTAGAGATGGCGTTAAGACGCATCAGCTATGACATCACTGTGAGAACAGTGTAAGCCGGGTTCAAATATGGTCAGATAAAGCATGGAAAAATTATCTAGTCTCACCACCACTGCTGTAACTGTCCCAGGTTTTTACACAGGTTCTTATGGTAGTACAAGACACTTCGCAGAATACAGGACACATGTGGATGAAGAGTTGTCTGTTTCCACAGGTCCCTTATTTGGCAATATGTTTAAACATAATAAAATATATTATGTATTTTATTCAACAATATAAAAAATGTTTTAAAGCGAGACTTTTCTATGGTTTCCTTTAACTAAGCAATACTTAATTTCTAAGTAACTTGATGCAATACTTCACCTGTGATGTTCTGCTGTGTACTTACCAGCCATAACAAGGGCAGACACCACATCGCTTCGGCCAGTTATCGCTGCTTTGATGAGGGCTGTGAAACCTCGGCAGTCCTTCACTTCCAGGTCTATACCAGGGAAGTAGTTTATTAGGTACAAGACCGTGCTGATATGTCCTACAGACAAGGAGACAGAAGTCACAGCTTGAAAAAAGGTTACATTATCCGATTAACCAATTTAAAATTGCATTTTTTTTTACATTACCTTGAACAACAGTTTAATTACTTGTAAAATGTTGTAACACTTCTTATTGTTCAAGTCTTTTGATTAATTTAAATAGTAAACACTTGATGTGTCAGTGACAGACTAAATTATTAAATTATTGTCATTTCACCTGCTTGGGCTGCAATCATCAGAGCTGTGTTGCCTTCATTGTCTTGGTGGTTTATGTTGACAAAAGGACAACTGTGGAGCTCGTGAACGACTTCCACAAAACCTTTGCAACATGCCACCATCAAGCCATTCTGTATAAAATGAAAAAAATAAACTTTAACCTAAGTGTAAAATAATAATAAGAAGAATAAAAATGACAATTATTATTATTAGTGATCACTCACGCGGCCATTGATGTCCAGCGCCATTACCTCTTCCTTTGTCACCCCTCTCTCCAGAACCCTGCGTAAAAAGAAGACTTCATTCTGGGCACATGCTGAATGCAGAGTGGAACGTGTCCAACTCCTGTCTTTTCTCCCTGGTGTGTAGACTGGAAGCACAGAGTCATCAGAAAGGATGCTGTCAGAGTCAGACTCCTCCAGATCCTTTGCTGGTTGAAGTTTGTCTTCATTCGACCCTAAGCCCAGGTATCGGTCCTCTGTTGCAGTAGCCATCTGACATACAATAACTGAATAAATGCTCTGTCCTTTTATGTGCATCTAAGAAAAGAATAAAAAGTATGTAGTTTTAGAGATTAAAACCCTGACCGAATCAATGCCTTCTCGGTTTAAAGCTCCTTACATGTTACATAGTCTTAAAGTCCGCCATTACTGTATTCTTTACAGTACGTGTCAGGTCTCAGATCAGCTCCAGTGAGTATCCATATGTTAACAGTTTGACACATTGACATGAGTCTGTTTCACCTCGCTGCGTCATCAATTTGTAATAAATGGATAAGCATCTAAAGCCTGTGGAGACAAATAGAACAGCTAAATGAGGATCAGCCAACCTCAGAATAACCTCAGCCACACGTAGACCCCTCAACAGAGTTAATTTTAGAAACAGATTTAGAGCTGGGAGACGTGTGAGCCACAATGCTTCTTAACAGAGTTTTGTAATAATAAGAAATACAGTTACTGATGTGGCGATAATTAAATTTTTTGTTAGTTTTTTTCCAACAGGCCAGTGTTGCTTGACTTGTCTGGAGCAAGTGTTCTAATTGTCTTTTACAGGTCAATACAGTAAATTGACCTGTAAAGACAAGAAATATTTTCTATATCAATAAATTAAAGGATGTAATTCCTTAACACTTTTTCTTTAAGAATTATACTGCTCAGGTTTTCCACTGTCCTGTCACGTGCATCTGTTTCAATCTAGACTTCCTGTAATTCCCTGAAGCTGAAGTATCTGAGTATCTGAATGGAAACACATTCATCCTTTATTTTCATTCTATATAAAGTAGTGAGTACCTAGTGGTGAGAAAGGATGTCTTCATCAAGTCCTCACAGAGACTCCATGTGTTCAGCTCCTGAGCTCAGCTCATCCCACAGCTTTATGGAGAGGATTTGCTCCAATTATGATGTTTAAGTGTTGCAACGGCGCCTAATCAGCAAGTCTATCAAATTAAAATAATGGACTCAGGATTGTCTTCAAGCAGCGTTGTCACGCTCAAATTCATAGTGGGCCACAATTACAAACTAGGATTTCTTCTCTCTGGATATGTAATGTTGAACCTGTTCATGTGGAAAACTTAAATTCGGTAAAACCGTTTAATTTGGGACATTCACTGTTTAATATAACACACAAGAAACTGAATTAGAATTAAAATGCAAAAAAACCACTATACACACACACACTCACACATATATATACATATATATGTATATATGTATGTGTATATATATATATGTATATGTTTACACTTCACACACACACACACACACAATTACACCAGGGGCCAGATTTGTGACTAGGTTCCACCAAAAAACACAGGTGCCATATAAATGAATTAATATATAGCAAACCCGCATAGACAATGAAAAAATAACAATAAACATTGTATTGATAAACAATAATAATAATAAACAAAAATAATAATAATCAGACAAAAACAATGTTAACTTCCACCAGCAAACCAGAGTCAAAAGATTCTTCGACACATTTTGAAAGTTACTTCTGTCAATAAGACATATTCAGTCTTTCCATCATTTATTTTGCTGTGAAATAGAAACCAAATATTGCTTTAGTCCCGGTAAGCTGCAACAAGCCAACAATTGAACATACAAAATTAAGGCAGCTTCCATCATGTGCGTTTCTCAGACATTCCACAAGAGGGAGATCTATCTATCTTTTTTTCAAGTGTCTCGTCCCAGACTGAAGTCATGAGTTCATGCTGTACAGTTAAAACTGTATTAAGAGTTCTTCAAGGTATCTCTGAATCCGAGCTAACGCAGTGATAAAGGTTGTTGTTGTCACTTCCTTTTTAGGGAATAGTCACAGGCTAAAATAACACTGGGCGTGACTGGGCCTGTCCTTCACTCACAGCCCCAGAGACAGACAACACTGCAATTGTCCAGCTGTCCTCTGCCCAGAGGTTAGAAAGGGTCCAGGGCTGAGTGTTAAGTGACCCCACTGGTTTCTTTTAGTGGGGCAAGAAGCAGCAAAGCGGTAACACTTTTTGAAGTGTTGTCGGATTTTTTTGAATTTTTATTTTTTTATTGAATTACATTTAGTGCATCAGGGATCAGCACTTTAAGCTTAAGGACTGAGTTTAGAGCTTAGAAAAATAATTTTAATTTAAAACCACAACAACAGGAGATGCACCATGAAAACTTTGGACAAAGTTCAGAACAGGACTGAGCGACTCCTGGCTTACAGGGGTAGTAAAGTGAGTGAGTGCCGTCAGTAACATTTTTTTTCAGTGTTTCTTTAATCTGAATAATGTTTTTAATAGAATGAGTCAATTGTAGAACACCTTATTGAATTCCTCTGTTGTTACACCTTCATCTGTGTTTTTTATTATTTACTTTAAAAATTAGAACATGTGAGCTGTGGCTTTTTTTTTACATACATTATAAAAAGAAAAAAACACAATACATGCTGTAACAAAAGTACAACAATGCAAGGAACTTCTTGTCCTCTTTGACCAATGATCTTTTTTCTCTCCCTCTGTCACTTCAATGTACCCAGAGAAATTCCTCAGATAAGATAAGGAACTACTTTTTAGTGAAGTAAAAATAGGAGGAAAGGGTTGAACTTAGAAAAGTGATTTCTCCTTAAACCTATTCATGATGTATATGAAAATTTAATATATGATCAATTCAGACTGTGGTTTAATTTGGATAAACTCAAATGTTCTTTTATCAAACTGACTGACTGTTACCTATGTGTCTTTTATAGATTTCTGTCAATGTCAGAGTGTTGAAGGACACAGGGACACAGTTGACATGTGACACAGAGGCCAGTGAGACTGCAGGATGGAAAGGTAGGACAGAGTTCTTTAAGCCTTTAGTCGTTGATCAACTGAAGTGTGTGTCAATTGATCCAAAACCTAGGGCTTATAATTTGTCTGGGGAACAATTGATTTCTATGAGTGAAAGCCTTTTGGTTCTTCACAATTTGATGTTGTTTGCTGTTGCTAAAGCTCTGTGAATTATATAAACGAGTAATAACGGTGTTCTTTAACTGTGAACTTTCACCAACATCTGTGCCCTATGATAAATGCCAGAAAACCAGATTTTAATAACCAGATATCATATACACAAGGGTTAAAGTATTCTAGTATTTTCACATGCACAACACACACAAGAATCTGTTTATATTTACAGTAAGCAAATGAAAGTCAGTGCTTTCCAACAAACATCATGGCGGTAGTGATTATAAGCTTAACATTAAAGCTAAAAGAGCAGGAAAATGTTCTGTTTGTTGAAGTGTGTCTGTTTGTAACTTTAGAAAAAGCTCCTCTGTTTTTAAGAGAAAACTAACCCAGCTCCCCTCCATCACTGCCTCTGTCTGTGACTGGGTAAAATGCTTAAAAAGCTTATGAATACACGTTGTTTAGTCGTCCTACCAGCTGCTGCAGGCCAGGACAGCTGTGCTCAGATGATCATCCAGTCATGAGGATTTAATATGTGCCGTGAGATTAAATCTGCCTGCTTCTGTCCTGGAGATGCTTTCCTTTTTTTTTGTGCTGACGTGAACAATACAGGTTTTCCTCATCATTGCTGTTACCTAATACAAATGGGTCTTTTGTATTCCTAAAACAGTGTCTAGTTCATGTAAAACAGTACATATTCAAACAAACTTACATTTTGGTGTTTTTTGTTTGATTATTTTTCAGCCAGGCTCAGCCGAAAGATGGGTGATTGTTTAAGATTCTCAATAGGGCAGTGGTGGCCTAGTGGTTAAGGGAGCGGACTTGGGTCCACAAGGCCCTCGGTTCGAATCCCCCTACCACCAAGTTACTGCTGAGATGCTGTGAGCATGGTATCGTCCCCACTCACTGCTCAATAGCTGCCCACTGCTCACTTTGATGATGGGTTAAATGCAGAGGCCAAATTAGTTGTGCACTATGGTGTGAATCACAATGACAAAAAAGGAATTTACTAATTTACTTATAAGAGTCATAGAATAGTCAATACAGTAACATTGTCCTTTATTGTCATTGTATAGTGGGGAGGAAATTGAGGTGCAAAGTGGATATTTTAATATTTTACATACAATTATAGCAACGTGATGTTGTCATGATGGCCTTTATATTAGGTACAGATTATTGGTTACAGATACTTGTTTTTTATGCATTGAGGGGTCATTTTCATAATGTCTTAAAACTATTAAAAATGTCTTCAGGAGACATTTGACAAAAAAAATGCAGCCCTTAGCCCCATACAGAGATTGCGCCATTTTTAAGAAATGGTTTAAAACAGATACACACTGCAATCCTTCTGATGTGGAAATCTATACTTAAGCATCATTGTACAGCTGTAGATCATAATTAGCCTCCTTATGCTCTTCATGTATTGGGTGCACATTATGTAGTTTGGATCTATGGCGTTACTTGATAGACAATACCAAAAGTCACAAAATTTTCAGATCTGTGCAGTCGTTACCTGTCTGTAAGTTAAACTATAATAAAAGTTAGTTAAACTATAAAATCACTAGCAGAACGTTTAATGTATAACGTCAACATTGATCAGTGATTTTTATGAAACATTCTAGTTCAGTTACCAGTAACACATCAACTTGTTGAGCATTGCAGCTGTAGTGGTCCAGCCTGGAGAATCCTATGTAGAGACGAAAGCTGATGAGGGAGGGAGGGGGCATCAAAGGGAGGAAGCGGAGGGTTATATCAATGTAGGTAGGACTGGTAAACAGATGTTGGCATCACAGCTCAGCAGCACGCTAGTTGTTACGGCTTGATCCCCAATCACAGCTCCTCCCCTTCCCTGCCTCACTGATCCTCCCTCACTTACTTTTGGTCTCTCACATACTCTTTGTACAAGAGTGAAAGAGACGACAGACTTTGTGGTTTTCTGCTGCTGCCTTCTCTTCCTTCAATGGAACAGCAGCAGCATTTCTGTCTCAGGACTTTGTGCTGACAATTTGGATCATGACTGCGAAGCTGTCTGCTGAACCCCTCTGTGGATTTCCACTGGAGTAGTGTGTATGCCCTGGTGAAGGTACTCCTCCCAGCACTATGCTTGTAGCTGTCAGTCTGGGCTGTGGCACCAGGAGTGGATCATCATGAGAGGGGGTCACCACCAGCGAGCGTGTGGGTGTCAGCAACTTTTCAGAAAACTGCTCAGCAAATGTGGCTGCTGCATGTTTGGGAGCAGAGGTAGGTGGATGGCAGGATCCGCAAGTGACCCTTGGTCATAAGTTCTGTCTGAACGTTGAATTTAGGTGGTTGACTCTTGCTGAGTGCAGTTTATTCAGTATATTTAGACAATATATTGTTGTTGCATGATGTAATAGATGTTATTCTTTCATGTGATAGGTTTGGCTTCCATTTCCATTTGGATCTCTTTATTGATTCTGATTCTGATTCTGTTGACTGTAGTTACTGCTATAATACACACACATCACATTGTCTTTAACAGTGCTATCATCAGACTTTGGATATTTCTCTTTTTCAGGCGTTGCCACAGTGAAAAAAATAGTTTTTAGTTCCATTCTGTTTTCACCATCTTTTACTCTGACACCAACTACCTCCATGTCCTCCCTCACTTCATCCATCAATTTTCTCTTTGGCCGTCCTCTTCGTCTCCTACTGAAATTGATTCATAGTTTTCTCCTACCTATGTATCCAATGTCCCTTCTCTGACCACTTCCAAGCCATCTAGCTTTTCCTCCAAACCTTCTGAATTTGACATATGTTTATATATATTATTTATTATTTTTATGTATTATTTTCAAAGTACTTAACCTTTTCTCCTGCAAGAGATGCTTCAAATCCAGATTAATATAAACGTCATGCTGCCCACTATAATATAAAAAAATGAGGAGGTCTGCAACATTAAAGATCTCAGCCTTATGTTGATTGAGTCCGTATAACTTTTGTGTATATGTGTGTGTGTGTATATATATATATATATATATATATATATGATTGATTGTATAGCGATATAAGAATTAGAACAGGAAGAAAGCGATAGTCACAGTACTTTCCTAGTGTCCCAACGTCAATCATGCGCTTAGGTACCAGCGCTCCAACTGTCATAAATGACCGCAATACTTAAATGAACCACAGGCGGTAGCTTTGAAGTACATTCCGCTAGTGCAATCTAGCTGTACACTATACTACTGTATAGGTGTTCAAACAGACACACACTCATTCGCAGAGACACACAAGCCAGTCCCATTACTGTCCCGACCCTTAAATCCCCTGTTATTCCAGTTTCCTGTGAAGTGATTACAGAGCTGCTCCTCTGCTCTCAGACCCTTCAAATAGATGACAGTGATGTGAAAATGAAAACCTGTCTCTTATACACATCTAGATGTGTATAAGAGACAGGCTCTAGTGGGCGGAAGCAGCCAATGTCGCGTCTACGTCTGACGTGAGCAGGAAACCGATCCACATCGGACCGTTTTACTGCTGATTGTATAGCGATATAAGAATTAGAACAGGAACAAAGCGATAGTCACAGTACTTTCCTAGTGTCCCAACGTCAATCATGCGCTTAGGTACCAGCGCTCCTACTGTCATAAATGACCGCAATACTTAAATGAACCACAGGCGGTAGCTTTGAAGTACATTCCGCTAGTGCAATCTAGCTGTACACTACTACTGTATAGGTGTTCAAACAGACACACACTCATCCGCAGAGACACACAAGCCAGTCCCATTACTGTCCCGACCCTTAAATCCCCTGTTATTCCAGTTTCCTGTGAAGTGATTACAGAGCTGCTCCTCTGCTCTCAGACCCTTCAAATAGATGACAGTGATGTGAAAATGAAAACAGTCAGAATATTTCTCACCTTCCCTCTGCAGAGCTTTATCAACGTGTTTTAACCCTCTCTTTTTGACACATGGGGGTCACTCTCACATGATTTATCAGTCCATGTGTTTCTTTTTTGTTTAAATGATTATATGATCAGCCTTTATTATTATCTGTCAGCCTTTATTTGATTCTAATGCTTGACAGACGGCTGTAATGGGAGCCAGAGTCGACCACCAACACAGGGTCTGTATTTAGTAACTCCTCTAGCATCCCGTCTTAATAAACGCAAATCACTCCAGAGCAGAAGCTGTCATGACTTACAGTCCAGTGTGGGATCATCACTGCTGAGATGTAGAGAATTAAACACAATGACTCGTGGGTGAGCACATAGATCAAAAACAGTGCAGGAGACCAGAAGTCAACATGTTTTTCTTATCATTTTTGAGCCACAACATAAATCTTTTCTTATAACTGCCACCCATGTAACACTGCTCCATACTGTGACCCTGCTTGTGAATGGTGAGCCCAGTAGAAGTTACGTGGATTAGGATGGTGGTATGCTCTTAGCAGCTGGTGGATTCGAACCTGAAGTCTTGCAGATCTGATCTGCTTCCTTAACCAGCACTGATGCCAAAATAATAATCTTCTAGGTTAAATAACCTCATAATTGACCAAAATCTTGTTTGTTCAATCAAAGTTGCTGTTTTTGGTAGGAATTGAAGAAAGAGACTCACAAAACTCCTCTTTAACTGTGCTGTTGATTTTTAGTTTCACTGGATAGATAGATGGATAGAACTTTATTAATCCCTTGGGAGTATCCTTCAGGAAATTATGGTTCCAGCAGCAATACATCACTGAACAAGGGATAAATACAATAAGCATAAAATAGACCAATACAATAGAAACAATATGGGTGGAGTTGAGGTATGTAGAAGCAGATCAGTGAACAGTGGATCTAAGAAGTAATGTCAGTAGTATACACACAGTAGTATACATACATACATACACACATACATACATACATATATAAATATATACTGTATATGAATTAATTTTATCATATTTCATTATGACAATGACAGTATTGCTACTGAGTTATATACATACAGTATGTTTGCACATATACACACACCCATACACATATATAAGCACATACATACCCACACACACACACACACACACACACACACACACACACACACACACACACACACACACACACACACACACACACACACACACACACACA